>VDFB02019608.1:0-21135 GCA_007258455.2 Sequoia sempervirens
TATACTTGCAGCTGCATTCCCCATCTTCAGTTCTGGCATTGTTGTTACTAGAACTTCGAAGTCTGCTTTAACGCATGAAGGGAAATGCAAGGCTGTTCTCTATGACCAGGAGAATATAGGATGAATTGATATGCCATCCAAGTTAACTGGACGGCTTTTACAGTTTTTTAAGTTTGAAAGATTTGTAACTAGCAGTTGCACAATATTCAATGAACAATGGAATAGCCGATAGACACAGACCGTAAAGTTCTCCCCACCCAAATCAGCGTCGGACTGGAGGAGATCCGGTGGGGTTCCCCAGTATAATAGCCGAATAAAAAGCTAATTTAAAAACCCCATCTCAGCTCAGACTTGTGGAGTTGGATGATCTTCAGGCAAGAATTTGTTCCTTAACAAAGGTAAATTCAAGAGTATAAACAGAGTTGTTGCTTGGCTTTTTCAGGAATAGACTTCCCATGTAAACATGTTGTAAGATTGGTGGAGCTTTTCTATTCTTTGCAGATGCATTTCTCCAAAATGACAAATAAAAAACAACATAATTTTCTCCTAGAATTGCTGGCTATAGCCGGTGAGGCGCTCAAGTCCAATATAACAACCCTAGGCCCACTGGTTCTCCCCATTCTCGAGCAAATCCGCTTCTTATTCTCTCTCAGTCGGAAACTCATAAACCCTAAGTGGAAACCCTACATTCCAGACTTCAAGCAGGCCTTCGAGCACTTCTGCATCCATGCGCTCATGTCTAGAAGTCTCTGCAGACCGTTAAACCTCCTACTGTCCGTCTGGTCCGATTGCATTCTCAGATACCCCGTTGCCATTCCTGAGGTTGTCAAGTTGTAAGCAGGCTGTGTCTGCCTAGTTAGTGGTGAAATTGGTGAAGTTTAAGGGATTTCAGATCAGATCACGGTCATTTTAGTTTATTCCGTTCTGCTTTCGTGTCCACTTTTATTTTATTGTCCGTGTGTTAAACCTCACGTGGAACCGTCTGTGTTGTCTGTTGTGCCCATCCATCCATTAATATGTGCACAGTTTTTTCCTGCATTATATTATGTAGCTATGGATTTGCTAATCAATGTCGCCTTTTATTTGAACTTTTTCTTGGATTGGACAATCTCATCTCTGCGACTTCTACTCTGGTACAAATGTCGTTTTGTTCTCCATGTTTCGGGATTGAATGATACGATTATTAGAAGCCTCTTATAATATGCTCAACTTTCCCTTATTTACTCGAACAGGAATTTGAATTTGGAGTTTAGATATGATTGCTATTTTTCCCGATTTGAACTTAAGAGGAGTTGTTTTTGAATGAGTTAAAAGAATATTGATGGTTGATGTTTTTATAATTAGTATTCATTTTGTTATTATTTATAGGTGTAATGGTTTTAATTTGGGTTGGTTAATTTGTGAATTGAAATATAGATGAAGCTTGTGAAATAAGAATGGTTTTGGTGAATTGTATAATAGAATTTTAAATTAAAATCTGACAGTATATGTTTTTGATCTACATTGTGTTGATTAGTTGAAATTGTATTTGAATTGGATGTTAAAGGTTATTTTACTAGACAAATAATACACTATTATAAGGTTATGCCACAATAATTGTACACAACTTGAATTTTTGTTAATATTTTTATGCAAAAGTAATGAAGTGAGATTAGAAAAGAAATTTAAAAAATTTAAATATTCATAATATTATTTATTATTATTTTTATATACAAGAAATTATTTATTGTTTTATGATTAAATAAATTATTTATATAATATATAATAAGTTTTAGTATAAATATATTAATTTATGATTAGTTTATTCTCTTCTAAAACAGTTGAAAGTATAGTTGATAATAATAGTTAAAGATAAAAAAATTGAAAGTATAGTTGATAATAATAGTTAAAGATAAAAAAATTGAAATTATAGTTGATATCAATTACTGAAAGACTTTTAATATCCTCTTGAATTCATGATTATAAATATACTATGTACTTAAAGTAGTAAATGTAAGTAATAAATGAAGGTGGAGATATTAAAATTTTAGTAAAAGATAAAATAAATGAATATTATTGATTATTTTATAATGAATTAAAATTTAATGTAAAATATAGTATGATAATACATTAAACTGTTAATCATTTAGGGAACATAAATAAATAACATTTGATAAAATATATGGTCCTTATACAATCATAATTATTGGAAGTTATTTTTTGAATATAGAAAAAATAAAAATAAAATTTTAGTTCTTGTTTTTCATGGGTTGATATATATAACAATTATTTAAACGTAATGGTTGCTCAATTATACTTGTCTTTTGGTAGGAACTAATAGTTTAAGAATCGACACTCATTGTCAACCAAAACATAAATATAAGAACTTACATATAGCGCTAAATATGATGACCTTGTGCATGAAGGAAAATTTTCACATTTATCCATTAATAATTATTCTTAAAAATGCTAATGTATACAATGGTGTGAGTTTCTATTGCAATCCCCCCTTCAAAATGATTATGCATATAATGGTGATGACTATCCATTCATAGTAACCCTTCAAATGCTATTGAATAAAAGTGTTAAATAATGCATATAACGGTTAAAGAAGGAAACACTATACACTATATTTTTTACTTTTTGATACAATTTGTTATTTTTTCTTTCATATGATATAATATTCTTAATTTTTATTATATTTTTCAATAAAAATACATAAATACAACAACATATGTAGTTCCTACCTATTCCTAACATATAATGTTAGTGGGAAAATTATATTTCATATATGCTCAGATGTTAGATGATCGTGTTTTGATATTATTATTCTATGTCTTGATTCTTTGTCTCCTATATGGCTATTTTATTGTTATGTTTGATGTAAGTGGCACTAAAGTGTATGCAAGATTTGATGCCAAGTCACTTGAAAGTGAATGGATTTATTTAAATTTGGAGGTGTTCTTAGGATGTGTGCACAATGTGGGCTTGCCCGAGTGATTTTACATGGGGGAACCCAACCAGGATCTCCTCCAGTCGAACACCGGAAAACAGAAATAACATTCAAGATGTTCCCTGCAACCTAACCAGAAATAAGGTTGGTTTTAATTGTTCATAAGGCCATTAACTTCTATAAGAATGAAAAGTGAATTTGAATAAAAGAAAATGGCAGGAAAAAATAACAATTTGAAATTGGAACAATGAATATATAAGTAATAACCATAAAACAATGGGAAAACATAAAACACCTTTTGTCACTTCATCATTTTTCATATATTAGCCTCGCTTGGTCTTTGAATTTGGCATAGAAGAAGACTACAGGGAGTCTTATTACATACATCGTAATGATGAAAAAGGGACTATCTAGAAGAAGAAAAAAGGCATTTGTTCGACCAATATGGAGAGGGCATTTAATGGCTATCGGAAAAGACGTGCAGGGAGCAACAATGAATCAATATATTTGGTTCATTCTTGATTTGCATAGTTAAGACACAACAAGGATTTTGCACAGAGCAAGGAGATCATTCTTCATCAAGTACTAAGGTAATTGAAATGATTTTCTTCAGCAAGAAGAGCAATCTTCACCCAAAGCTTTGATTTATGTTTTAGAAGCTGTTCTAACTTGAACTCTATCAAGATCCACATCCAAAAAAACTAATAGTGAATAATATCCTCTATAGATGCATAAAGGGAAAAGAATATTCATGGATGTTATGAAAATTTTACCCCAAATGTACAAAACTATGAAAAGGCTATGTAAATTGAGCTTTAAGACAAAATGAATTACTAGTTATTGAATCCTATAATTTGTAATTTGTTATGAATGTGTGTTTTGGTTGCTCTCAACAACCTTGGAAAACCATAAATGGCATTGCATTTGGAAATCCTAACATAAGAATCTATTGGATGATAGTAAAAGGCGGGCAGTGAGCATTGGAGGAGCACACAATGTATGTCCAATCAAGAATACAATATATAACTTCGGCAGTGCTTGGTCAGGGCTCATAAAGGTTATACATGATATTTTCCTCCTTGTGGTCAATTAGCTTAACGACCTTTTTGACTAATCACCAAGAGAGGGCAGATCCAATTTCCAAATAATTTTCAGATATATATTCAACCTTTGGAATAAAATAGATATTTTTCAATAATAGTTTCAACTACTTCATTATTATTTTGGAAAGTAAATTTCAAGGGTTCATTTTTATGCTATTCATAAATTAGAACCTATGTTAGAAAATATGGACAATTGGTTTCTACAGTGAAGGTTGGCACTAAATAAAACTAGGTACCAATTATAATACAGTGGTTAGTTATTAAAAGCATACTTAAAAGGTTCACACATCTGGATTCACATAGAAAGGAGAAGAAAACTTAAAATCCAAAATTCCTAAAAAAATCAAGAACTCCAGTTAAGTAAAAATGTGTGTATATTTATATAGATATGTGCATCCAAGCATAGTCCACACACTCTTCCAAATACGAACTACCGAGTAAAAGGTTCTGCTTGTTACAATCTCATTCGATACTATCTCCTTTCCTATAAGCAACTTCTAGGATTTCAAGCTTGATAGAATAATCATTTATAGAGTAACCTAGGGGGACATGTCCTTGAGGTTTTTGAATTGTTCCCAACAACAGGTACATCCTGAGTGTGGCAGGGCATCCCCCCACCATCCCCAACATCCAGGTTCCCATAGGGGGAGTCTCTAAGATGCCACTCTACAAATAGGGGCATTCTACCATCCCTAGGGATGGCAAGACATCCCTATAGACACTAAATAAAACAAACATTTAAACATTAAATTTTTTGAAAAACAAAAGAAAGATTTGGAGCTTAAGCTAAAAGTGATAAAATTATGTAAAATGGCATCCACCATGAAGGTCCCTATAACTTCAAAACCTTAATTTAGGCTTGGTGTCACTGACTGCAACCCTCACTAACCCACACTCCCCATCCCCCTAGCCCTGTATATCATGATAGTGAGTGTGCAAGGGGTACTGCCTCTTAACACTGTTGGAATATGTTGCAACCAGACCCCTGCTCTGGTTTTAAAAAGCGAAAAAACTTTTAAAATAAAAATTGGGTTGCACCAAAATAGAGAAGCAGCTTTTTTCCCTATTTTTATTAACATTTCAAGTTGAAACTTGGCTGCCACTGACCTCTAAGCATTAACTTGACTGCAAAACCTTGGTCTGGGTCTTGATGCTCAACAATGACAACTTAAGATGAATTGAGATTATTTAGGACATAATGCTTCAGAAGTAACGACAGTCTGTAAATAGGCTTTTGGGCGTAATCAATAGACACTACAAAAGTCTTGCTCCCCTCTAAAACAACTAAAAATCTTCCACTATTTTTCCTATGGCATTGGAAAATATCCCAATTTTTATACTTCTTCAATGAACAGCGTCTCATGAGGCTACCTAGAGGCTAGAACCTTAAAATTGGAGTACCAAAGCCTTCGCGGGTCATTGCTGATATAGCTTTTACTGGAAAAGCTTGATCTCAGTAATAATGAAAATGTGATTGTCCATTCAATTATTGGTTTGTAGAATGAAGAACCATGGCATCATATTGCATCTATTGAAAGCATGGCAAAGCTAATGTTATATGATATGAGATCATATTACTGCAAAACATCTTTATTTTTCTTAGCAACTAGTATGAATTGGGGGTCGCAGTACCAATTGGGGGTTATAGTCTCGGTGCTTACTACAACGACGTATGAATTGCGATGCAACTGGAACAGGTCTCTCGGCATGTCCAGTGAAATTACCTCGGCGTTGCAACCCATGCTGGAGAGATTGAAGCTTTGATGTTCCCTTTCATTTTGTACTTGTTTATCACCATTGTAGATAGGGACGGGGTCAGACAGAAAAGACTGCAGTTGACTATCAAAATGTCAATGTCTTTCGCCCTCACACCCATCTTCACGAATAGATCGTCCATGGCGGAAAAGATCACCATTTGCGCCTCTTCTCTCGAGGCCGCCATCGTCGGGGTCGACGGAATGTAGTGAAGTGCCGACGATAGGCAAGATTCTTCGCTCAGACAGGAGCGCTCCAGGATCTTTTTCTGAAAATCCAGGCTTTTCTAATCAAAATACCTGAATAGCCGCGAGTGCTCCATGAAAGTAGCAAAGGGGACGCGACATGAGTCCGGGGGGCGGTAGCAGGAGTAGTCCACAAGGTATACTAGTCTCTGCCGTGACAGGAAGTAGACCGTGGCTATGAAAACCAGCAGTCTAGAGCACGAAACGACATGGACATGATTGAACTCAAGCTTTTGCCACAACAATTTCAGTACTCCAGGCCCGATTCGGCCCACTTCCAGAACCACTGCCACCATTAGCGGAACCAGTAGAAGTATCATAAAATGTTGCACCAAATAGTGGTAACTGAGCCAGACATACTTGAGTTTCATGGTTAACAGAAAATCTGGCACGTTCTCCTTGACGGCGTCAGACTGGGGGAGATCCCGGTGGGATCTCCCCACGTAAATAGCCTATCAGCTAATAAAAACAAATTTCAAGGAAACTTGCAGTTCTATAAGTATTTCATGGCATGACATTCTATCTCCTCGCTTTTGCAACATGGCATGAATATCAATTTTGCATTTCCCACAGATGAAACATGATCGTTACAAATGACTTTGATGCGTGTTGGGTAAATGTTGCTTACTCTTGTATAACATTAATTTGGAATTTTTATCAATTATATAATCTTTAATTCTGGAAATCTTTATTTGTAATATTTTGAAATTCAAACTGAGGATTGTTTCTCCATTTAATTTCATCACCTTTGTATATTTTTCGTCATCTGCTGGAGTTTAAAGAAGAAAACCTGGCAAGAATGGTTTGTTATATGCTGGAGTTGCAAGGTTGTACAAAATGTCTGTACGACTATGAATTATCATTATTCAAAAAATATCTTCTTATTCTTTCATTTAATTTTTATGACATGCGACAATAAAAAGAAGGAAAACAAAACAACGTGGAAATCGGAATAAACTTAAGGAGGGTTCAGATGTTTGAAGTCTTGTGTCTGTGTTTGCATAGATTGCAGGCATTTACATTTAAATTAGTGTTTCCTGGAGTTTTGGGGACGGGGACGGGGAATGTGGGGGACGTGTTTCGAGGATAGGAGACGGGGGTGTAAGTTTGGGGACGACATGGGGATGGTGGAGGGGCGGCAACAGGGTAGTGTTGAAATACATATAGTATATGAAAAATTAGTTATAGAAAGACGTATAACAATATAATTATATAACTATAGAAGCTTAAGGAATAAGTAAAGTTAACACATAAAAGCAAAACTTAAAACTTAAAAGTTTAAACACATTGCAATTGTCATTCTATTGAACTAGTGAAACACTGAACATTTAAAATCAAAATAAAAAATATAGATATTGGAAAATGGAATGAGAGTTCTAGATGTTTCATAATCATGATTCATGAATCATAATTACAATCAAGTATCACTGTATCATCAATGTTCAAACTTTAAACTTAAAAAACATAATACAAAATAGTAAATAGTAAATACCAATAGTAAATGGCTCCAGGCTAATAGCTTGATGCCTCTAATGATCTAATCATCTCCAAGCTCCATGCCAATCTCCTCATCACTAGAATTGTTGAACTCCACATGCTCAAGCTCATCTAAACCAATACCAACCAACCCTGTCTATGTAGGATCATCATCTATTTGTGTTGGCTCTTTTGGCTCTACATTCCATTTGGCTGCTAGACTCTCCTTGTATGTACTTGTGTTGCAGTCAATAAGATGCAAGGCACTATGTACAACCACAAGCTTCTTTGCCCTCCTAGAAGTAAGCTTGTTCCTCTTAACAAAGTGGATGAAGCTATAAGGACACCAATTCCTCTTAGTAGTAGGGCTAGAAACTTGGGACAACAACTGAATGGCTAGAGTAGTAATCAAAGATATAGGCCCATGCATAGTCCACCACAACTTGGGGTCCTCCTCTGACATAGTCTCCAAATCTACCTTGGTCGCCTTTGAATATCCCCAAAGAGTGGCAAATTTTGTCCACTTGGTACGAAGCAAGTCGGCCTCTATAGGATCATACATTTTGTCAATGTCCTTCATGAACCCTTCCTTCACCTTAGCATCCTCTATAGGTGTCATTTTGGTGGGACGTGACACATACCACTTTGGGTTCAATGCATAGGCAACTATGTGTAAGGGAGTGTTGAGCTTCTACCATCTATGCTAAATGATTGGATGAATATGCTCGGTGTAGAATTGCATTATGGGGTCCTTATCTTGCACTTTAGCCTTCATTTGATCAAGCATGGAATCAATGCACTCATATACCTCTCCAAGTGAAGGTGCAATCAATGATGTCTCCCAAATTTGAAATGTGGGACTCACAAAAACAAACCAATAATGTATGTCAAATACTCATCCAGAATAGCCATCTCTGGAAGACAATGAATGTCCTTTTGCAGTGAATCACAAGGAACCAAAACTGTGGCAACATAAGGATCCTCAGATACAAAAGTAGATGAAGGAGATGGAATATCAACACATGACACTAGATCCTTAGTAGATGAAACAATACTAAGATTCAAATGACCATACTAAATCTCCTTAATGGTTTCCACACAAGATGGCTCAATGCAAACATCTTCCAAACCATTAGGAGCAAAATATGAGAAGGTGTAGACATGAGATTGGTGATCAACCTCCCCAACTGCAACTATGTCTTTGTTATGAAAATCTTGAATTTTGATAGAATCTGGTGTGAACTCAACACTCTTTCCTGCTCCACCATGTGTGATCTGATAGATAGAGAGGATATTGGTTGACTATGAAGGCACACAAAGAACTTCATTGAATTCTCTATCATCCATGTCCATGGATCCCTTCCCACAAACACAAATATATATGTTGTTCACCATCAAGATCGGTGGTGATGAACATGACTCAAATGAAGAGAACATACTCTCTGATGAATCCATGTGATGTGAGGCTCTTGAATTGAGTATCCACCTCTCTAACTCAAAATCTACAACTACAACCAGTGCTTGCCCCTTGATTTTATAAAACTTGGATGAAGAATAATAAGATGAACCCTTTGATGACGAAGAAGAATTGATTTGAGCCTTCTTAAGAAGATGCTTAAACTCATCAATCTATTTTGAATAACATTGGTTTTCATCATGCCCTAATTTATTGCAATATGCACATCTAGGCTTCTCCTTCTTAGGTGATTCCCCTTTAGAGGGAGAGGATCCTCATTCTTCATGTGGCTTGTTCTTTTTCTTCTTTTGCTTCTTATCAAGATTCCCCAATTCTTTCTATACCTTAGGCTCACTATCCAACAATCCTTGTGACTTGGAATACTTGATTAGACCCATGTTCGTTAACTTAGCTTCCTCTTGGATTAGGAGGTTTGCAAAGTCATCAAACTTAGGATCAACATATGATGCTCCCATAGAAATTCAATGGGTATGAAAGCCAGAAACAAACACTGAATACTCAGGACCAAACTTGGATAACACATTCAAAATCAATTGCAAATCCTCTTTATCAATGTTGCTATCTTTAAGTTGTGTTCTTAGTTGTTTGCTCTTGGAGATGTAGTCTTGGATGTGGTCAAAACTTTTAGGATCAAGATTCGTTAAATCGTTATCAGTTTGATATCCCCTAATCTTATCTATTTTACCATACAATTTTTCAAAACCCTCCCAAGCCTCTTTAGGTGTTTTATATGATTTAATATGAAATTGTAAATCAAATTAGACCAATGAACATATGCATCCAAGTGTTTTCTCACACTCAATCTCCCATTTTTCCAATTCTTTAGCATTAGAAGGTTGAGAAATTGTCTCCTTTAGATAGCTTATAAGACCCTTCCTCATGAGATAATTCCATACCAATTTTCTCCATGAAACATAATTATATGGAGTTAGGAGTTCAATTTGAGATTTCCCCAATGCAAGAACAAAAACCAAGCAAAAGAAAGCAATCAACCATTACAAGATTACCCCCCTAGATTCACTCAATCAAGAAATCCCCAAACAATATATGATTTGTGGTAATTTATATTTAGTGTGATTACAAGTGCAACTTGCCAACAATAGCAAAGTGGACTTGATCTTAGTGCATATAGATTGCCAAATTTGGCCATAAGCTCAAAGTAAATATTTTACAAAGAAAGGGACCAATTTGATCACACCACTAAAAAGTACAAGAAAAATTATGCACTTTCAAAAAAACCACGTAAAAATGTTACTATAGGAGCAAGAACGGACCCCTGAAAGTTTTGAAAATGAGAACGACTCAAAAACACTTTTGAAAATCTACAATTTTTAGAAAAACCAGGCACCAAAATTAAAAACCAGTTGCACCACTATGAAGAGCATGAAATTTTACCCCAAATCAAAAAGAATATTTCTTGAAAAAAGGAATTGGGATGACCAAGTTATGGGCATTTGAAGTTTTCCCTCCAAAATGAAAATTGCACTGGAGAGGGGAGCAATTTTTTTTAATTGTTGACGTTAGTGTTGATGCAAGTTGACATTAGCAGAACCTACAATTAAATTTAATAGTCGATTGACTGTCATGGGTCGGTGTGGTTCTGAACGTTGAGAATATTCCAAGAATATTTTGTGTATCGAAATATGCTACAACAAATAGAATATTCTATATTTATTTTCCAATATATTTTAAAAAATAGACACCAAATTTTTTAGAAGTTCACTGGTAGGGGTTGATATGTGAGGACTACTTGATCTACATGGACCTACAGATGGGCATCACGTGGTAGCCTGTGGGCCCGTAGTATCGTGCACGTCTGTAGACTGTACTACGATCTACAAACTGCAATTTTTATTTATTTTTTATTTTATTTTAAAAAAACTTTAGAAAAATTTGATAAAATAACTCTAAATTTTTTAAGAAAATAGTTTTCACCTTGCTAATTATTTTTCCTGTTACTTGTGCCTTATTTTTTTCAACGTTGTACAACCTTATGGTCAATCATACGACCGAAAAGGGGAAAATTTTCTCTGAGGGCCTGGGGCAAATGCTCAAATTTTCATGATTTGACAATCAATCTTAGGGTTTTTGGGCCTCCTAAACGTGATAGCAAGGTCAAATTTGACCCAAAATGCTACAAAATTGCAGCTACTTCCTGGATCTAGCAACCATTTTTTAGCTTCAAACCTTCATAGATTTGGCCTCATATGTCCAATTTGGATGAAACAAAAGGAAAAACTAACTTTCTCAAACCCTCTAATTTTAATGGTGAGCTCAGATTTGCACCAGAAGGCTTCGATTTGATCTTGCAATATAAAGAAACAAAGAGGAAACCCTCAAATTTGGTATTTCTTTCAAGCTATTTCAATTCTCCAGATCATCATTCGATGCAAGAGAAGAGCATACTCAACTTTTCAAGATCCACCAAGTTTTACAACCTAGATCTCTCAATAAAGACTAACAAGAAGCAACCCAAAAAGCTCTGATACCATGTAAGAGTTGGTATAGAATACTCTACACCATGCAAGATTTGGTTGAAGATTATATCCACCTAAAATCTAGGAACTTCATGAAAGCACAAGAGAGATCAATGTGCAACGCTCAGATTGAAATGAAATTAAATCTAATAGAATTCAATATGACAATTGTTGAGAACCACTTGGTTATATAGTCAAGGTGAGTCATAGGATTAAACATGATTATGACAGGTGTCTTAATCTTATGAAATGTGAAAACATATCATAACTACCTAGGACACATGAGTTAAAAGCCAAAAGATAAGATATAATGACAACTAACACCTTCTAGAAAGATTACCTCCTAGGACCTAAGTAAACTTAACATGTAAATAAGTCCCCTAAATCCCTTAGTAATGAATTAACTAGGTACAAGACTTTATTTATACCAACAGAGACAATATTTGAAGAAGCTGAATAACTTGGAACCTATTGAGGACTTTGAGTGGATCAAAGAGTTTGATGAAACACCTATAATAGGGATATGAAGAGTAAATTTGTTGCTCTTGTATTGTAAATAGTTTAAGCAAGATAGTTAATGTATGTTAATTTTGTTTATGAGCGTAATTTGTATGCAAAAGGATCATAATCACCAAGAATTGTAATCACCGCCCTTTTTGATAATACATTATGTAGCTACTGCTACCCTTACGTATTAAAAAAAAAATCTAAACCATTTTAAAACAATAATCCAATACAAATCTTATCCACATTCAATTGAAATATATACAACCATGATAAAATTTAATAAAACAAGATATGAAATATGAAATTAAATAACTCTTGAATGAATAGAAGAATCATGTTTCCTTTTTCCATACTAACCCTCATCTTCAATAACAAATTGCTAATATTCTTCAATTTCATGTTGCTTCTCCTTCTTTGATATATTTGGGTATTTGTATTTGTCATACTTGTCTTGGGAAAACATATTAGAATGTTATGTTAGATTATTTCTAGCATTGTATCAATTATTGGACAAAAATACCTCTATTTTATTAGTTGTATAATGTATTTGAAATCTATGATTGAAGCTTTCACAATTTATATATTTATGGCTCTTGTAGGTCCAAAAGGCCTCCTCCATGATTTTGATCATAAAATAAATAATTTTCTTTGGGAAAGAAATTCAACTAAAAATAAATGACATTTGGTTAATTGAGATAACAATTGTCAGCCTAAATAAAGATGGTTTAGGTATGAGATCTTCCCTCCTTAATAATATAGCTATTACTATCAAATTACGTTAGAGATGTATAGAGGAACAAGCCTTATGATGGATAATTCTTATGCTCAAAGTACTTGAATATGGAGGAACATACTCTCATCCCTAGGATGCCAACCCTTGGTAGATGTTCTCAAATATAAAAAAATATAAAATTGGGTAGTAGTTTGATTAAATATTTGACCTTTTTGGAGACCTTGCTCTTTTTTGGAAGGATGCATGAGACCAACATAGCCCTCTTAGAGTATAATTCTCTAATCTCCTAAAATTAACAAAATATTGATGTTGGCTAGATTTATGTTTCTAATTGTCAATATGTAGTCATGCAAGATGGTGTGAAGATTTTGAAATGGAAATATAAATATCTTTGAGTAGGTCAACAATTCCCTCTCCTCATTAATTATTTAACTCATATTTTAGTATCTTTAAAGTTCTCTTTAGGTGAACATCCAAATTTTATTGGATAGGGTTTTAAAGACTCTAATATTTACGTTGTGCAAGTTGGTTATAAAGATATCTTGGAAGATAACTTGGAAGTTATGAATTCCAATCTTTGGAAAAGAGTTTGGCATCCTAAATATTGCCCAAAGGTTTATGCTTTCATTTGCCTTGTAAATTTAGATAAATTTATTCATCATGATAATCTTCAGAAAAGAAGGGTTGTTGGTTTGAACATATATATTATTTTTCTTCAAGATGGACTATGATAGGCATCTTCTTTTAGCTCACCCCTTTGCTACTTTTCTTTACCATTTACAGTGTGATTTGTTAGAAATTTTGTGGAATAATTTGAGTATATCCAAGTCTTTATTATCAATTAGTCATGACCTTCTTTGAAGCTAAAATCCCTTAATCTTTTACATGATATCAATTGTAGTTTTATCTATTGTAATATTTGGCAAGAATGAAATTAAAGGATTTTTAATGGTATAATAAGGCATATAAGTTAGGTTCAAGGTAAAATGATGGCCAATCTAAAAGAAAATTATCAAGTTTGGATTCAAGATAATCAACCAAGTTCTCAATAGGAATTTAGAGTTCAAATAAGACTTTGTATTCCTATAACTTCTCCCTCTTTTGCCTCTTTTAATAACAATCCTTAAGACTATCAACTTACTCAATGGGAATTCCCTCCTTGGGGCTTGGTTAAAACCAATGTTGACGGTGCTTCAAAAGATAATTTATAAATGCTAGAATGAGAGGTGTTTGTGGTGAACATAATGGTAAAGGCAAGTTCTAGTTTGCAAGAAGTCTTGGTGTTGGTTGATCAAAGACATTTTACATGCCAAGAAAAGACATTTGACTAATATTATTTTAGAATATGACTAAAATATTGGTTGACCATTTCAAAAGAAAGTCCTCTCACTTTAAACAATGGTAGTTGAATGAATTCAAGAAAGACATCAACATCCCCATTCATTGTTTCAATGTTATTAAGCGAAACCATACTAGAAGGGAGGAAAATTAGATTATTGATTTTTTGGCTAAATCAACTTCTACTTGGAATGACATTAAGGTTGATATTGAAATGATAAGAATTGCCATATTTGGATATGAGCAGACACTTTAGTGATAATTTTTTGAATGCTAATTACTGTGCATTTCTTATGATTCTTATTGTTGTGTTTCTTGCTAGTGTGCAAATTCTTCCTATATTCTTTCTATTTATTCCACCATGATTAATTTTATTATTAGTATTTTCTTTGAGGGCTTGGGGCAACTGCTCAAATTTTTGTGATTTGATAGTCGATCTTGGGGTTTTGGGCCACCTAGATGTGATGGCAGGTCATATTTGAACCAAAATGCTCCAAAATTATATCTATCTCTTGGATTTAACAACCACATTTCAACTTCAAACCCTCATATATCTAGCCTCATATGTCTAATTTGGATGAAATAAAAGGCAAAAATAACTTTCTTGAATCTTTTGATCTCAATGGTGAACTCAGATTTGCACCAACAAGCTCTGATTTGATCCTGCAATATAAAGTCACAAAGAAAAAATCTCCAAATTTGGTATTTCTTTCAATCTTTTCAAATTCTCCAAATCATTATTCAATGCAAGAGAAGAGCATACTCAAAATTTTAAGATCCACCAATATTTACAACCTAGATATCTTAATAAAGACTAATAAAAAGAAATCCCATGAGTTTTGATACCATGTAGAAGTTGGTATAGAATACTCTACACCATGCAAAATTTGGATGAAGATTATAGCCACCCAAGATCTAGGAATTTCATGAAAGCACAAGAAAGATCAATATACAATGCTCGAGATTACAATGGAATTAAATCTAATAGAATTAAATGTGACAATTGTTGAGAACCACCTGGCTATATAGCCAAGGTGAGTCATAGGATTAAACATGATTATGACAAGTGTCTTAATCTTATGACATGTGACAACATATCATAACTACCTAGGACACGTGTTATAAGTAAGAAGATAATATAAGATCTAATGAGAACAAACACCTTCTAGAAAGATTCCATCCTAGGAATTAAGTAAACTTAAGTGTAAATAAGTCCACTAAGTTTGATCTATAAACTAGGATGTTAAAGTTTCCCAAAACTTAATCCAATTACAGATTTAATTCCCGATCCAACAGTAATGCATGATCATGTATCTTAACCATTGAAATTATGAAACTGAGTAATGCTTTCAAACACTTTAAAACAATTATCTATAATAACATTCATGAGAGAACATAACACCAAAATAAATGAGAGAACAAGAAAGAGATGGAAGAGAGACACAAACAACTTGATAACGGAGTTCACTCAATTTGAGCTACGTCTCCAGGTCCGCTTCTCAACGTTGGACCACTTTATTGATATCGCCAAGCTTCAATAGCCTTCTTACAATATCCAAGCTTTAATCACTCACAATCTCTCTCTTTACAATCTTACAATTCTTGGTGTAATCAACACCTTGTAATTTCTCTCCCAAAAATTCCTCCAAAGAGTATAAAATTTTCTCTCAAAAAACACATCCGAATTATTTCTCCACAAAAAATGCATCAAGACTCTATCACATCACCTCCTTTTATACATAAATTTTGCATATGAGGTTAAAAACCACCATAATAAATAAAATAACAAATTAACCCCCCTCCTTTGGCTTTTATAATTATAAGCCTTACAAAAAAACACTAACCCGTTTATATAAAAACAATAACTTCCCCATTTTAAAAATAAAACATTAAACAACCCCTTAATAAAACATTTGGAATTTGTTTTTTAATCCCTTGTCTTATTATATTCACGGGCTATTTGAGTTTATGGGGTTGAGTTTAAAAATAAAATAACAATTTAGTGTTATTTTAGGAGGTTTTGTTTTTTTCTTATGAGTTAATTTCATTGATTTTTAGGAGATTTGGATCCCACCAAATCCGATTGGGATCCCACAAAATCCGATGGATTTTTGTGAGATAAAATAATCCTCCACACCTTATTTTCAAAAATAAAGCATGGTACGTGAATTTTGTGAGATTTTTGCCACATCACCTGCAACTCCCACGTCACCATCTAGTCAATTGCCATGTCACATGCTGACATCATCATTTTGACTAAAACTTTGACTGGCTCTATTTTTCTCATACGGACTCTGTTTTCGAAACCGAGGATAGTTCCGGAATCAGCACGACAAGCACTAGGACTTGGTGTCATTTTTGCTTGGATTTGAGACAATCAAATTTTCACCTTTTTGAATGCTTGATTCGCCTGTTTGACCAAACCTTTGACCAAGCATAACTCTTGCATATGACCTCCTGTTGACGCGATACAGGTTGCATCAAGATCATGTTAGCAAGCTCTATCCAATGATGTCAAGTCTGAGAGATTTTGAGACTATGATATTTTTGAGATTCTTGGATCCTCCTGGATCAAAGTTCCCTGGCAATGAATTAACTAGGTACACAACTTTATTTACACCAACAAAGACAATATTTGAAGAAGGTGAATAACTTAGAACGTATTGAGGACTTCAAGTGGATCAAAAAGTTTGATGAAGCACCTACAGTGGGGATATGGAGAGTAAATTTCTTTCTCTTGTATTGTAAATAGTTTAAGCAAGCTAGAACTAATGTATGATCATTTTGTTTATGAGCTTAATGTGTATGAAAAAGTACCAAAATGACCAAGAATTATAATCACCACCCTTTTTGATAATATATTATGCAGCTATTGTTGCCCTTACATATCAAAAAAAATCTAAGCCACTTTAAAACAATAATTTAATACAAATCTTATCCACATTCAATTGAAATATATGCAACCATGATAAAATTTAATAAAACAAGATATGAAATATGAAATTAAATAACTCTTGAATGAACAAAAGAATCATGTTTCCTTTTTCCATACTAACCCTCATCTTCAATAACAAATTGCTAAGATTCTTCAATTTCATGTTGCTTAGACTCCTTCTTTGATATATTTGAGTATTTGTATTTGTCATACTTGTCTTGGGAAAAAAGATTAGAATGTTATGTTGGATTATTTCTAGCATTGTATCATTCAGTGGACACAAATACCTCTATTTGATTAGTTGTATAATGTTTCTTAAATCTATGATTGAAGCTTTCATAATTTATAAATTTATGGATCTTGCAGGTCCAAAAGCCTTCCTCCATGATTTTGATCATAAAATAAAAAATATTCTTTAGGAAAGAAATTCACATTAAAAAAATGACAATTGGATTGAGATAACATTTGTCAGCCTAAAGAAAGATGGTTTAGGTATGAGATATTCCCTCCTTAATAATATAGCTCTTACTATCAAATTGCATTGGAGATGTATGGAGGAACACACCTTATGATGGACAATACTTAAGCTCAAAGTACTTGAATATGGAGGAACATACTTTCATCCCTAAGATTCCAACCCTTGCTAGATGTTCTTAAATATAGAAAAATATAAAATTGGGTAGTAGTTTGATTAAAGATTTAATCTTTTTGGAGACCTTGCTCTTTTTTAGAAGGATGCATGAGACCAACATAGCCCTCTTAGAGTATAATTTTCTAATCTTCTAAAATTAAAAAAATTGATGTTGGCTAGATTTATGTTTCTAACTATCAATATGTAGTCATGCAAGATGGTGTGAAGATTTAGAAATGGAAATATAAATATTTTTGAGTATGTCAACAATTCCCTCTCCTCATTAATTTTTTAACTCATATTTTAGTATCTTAAAAGTTCTCTTTAGGTAAACATCCAAATTTTCTTGGATAGGGTTTAAAAGGCTCTAAGATTTATGTTATGCAAGTTGGTTATAAAAATATTTTGGAAGATAACTTGGAAGTTATGAATTCCAATCTTTGGAAAAGAGTTTGGCATCCTAAATATTGCCTAAAGGTTTATGCTTTCATTTGGCTTGTAAATTTAGATAAATTTCTTCATCATGATAATCTTCAGAAAATAAGGGTTGTTGGTTCAAACATATATATTATTTTCCTTCAAAATGGAGTCTAATAGGCATCTTGGTGCAGGAGCACAGGTGGATAGGTGATCAACACCACCCAAAAAAATAAAGTTGGTTTTGATTTCGCAATTTTAGTTTGGTTTGGTTTTCTCAATTTCCAATTCGGTGCCTAAACCTCGAGATATAATGCTTTGATGGAAATTTTTCAAATGTTGTATTTGCAACTGCCTTGTATGCGGAATGTGAAGCATAGCCCATAGTACATAAACTATTTGACCCAATGCCGATTGTAGAGTATGCACAAATGGGTTGGTCAAAGCTCTTTAAGATCATCATCCAAATTGATTTCCACCTATGAAGTAACATTATTGGATTTTAAAGTGAATGATTTTAGAATGTATTTTAATTTTCATTGAAGATGGATTAATGAACTTTAGGGGACATTCATCTAAATCTGAAAAATGATGAGGAGGCACCATGTTTAAAAGAAATTTCAAAGCAACACAAAGAGGCTACAAGCTATGACTATGTAATAAAAGATTGTTTGAAGAATTTTTTTTTAAAAAATGCAAGTTAATGTAGAGGGATGTGCCCAACAAAGAAAAGAAGGTTTTTGATAGGAATGAAGGGGCAACAAAAGACTGCTGACTTATGTTTAAAAAATGCAAACTTAAAGCCGAGGGAAGGTGACACAAAGAATAGGGAAAGCCCGTATGGTGAGAGAAGAAAGCATAGGGAGAGTCTTTGGATAGAAGGCACAACAATTAAGGAAGGAGGCAGTGAAAAAGGAAGGGGACAATAGGCTTGGGAGTCATTCCAATAAAGAAAGGAGTCATCGAACCAAAGGTTGATGCACAACAATTGAAAATAGGAATGTGTAGTGATAAGTGAAGAACAAAGTACATAGATTTGTGAAGAAATGAATGCATCTCTGAATGGCATGAGAAGTGAGTGTCAAAGAGGGTAATTTTGTTTTCCAAATGTATTGAACCTAATTTGAATAAACATTGGTACTGAGCTATTTAGCTATTTAGTATTTGGAAAAAAAAATTGTCTCTGTAAATTGCATATTTGTTTGAGTTTTGAAAAGTAGAGGGTAGCCTCTGCATCACATGTTCACCCCTTTGCCACTTTTCTTCACCATTTAAAATGTGATTTGTTAGAAATTTTGTGGAATAATTTGAGTATATCTAATTCTTTCTTATCAATTAATCATGACCACCTTTGAAACTAAAATCTCTTAACCTTTTACATGATATCAATTATAGTTCGATCGATTGTAATATTTGACATGAATGAAACTAAAGGTTTTTTAATGGTATAATAAGATATTTATGTTAGGTTCAAGGTAAAATAATGGTCAATCTAAAAGAAAAATATCAAGTTTGGATTCAAGGTAATCAACCAAGTTCTCAATAGGAATTTAGAGTTCTAATACTTGACTTTGTATTCCTATAGCTTCCCTCTTTTGCCTCTTTTAATAACAACCCTTAAGACTATCAACTTACTCAACGGGAATGCCCTCCTTGGGGTTTGGTTAAAAAACAATGTTGATGGTGCTTCAAAAGATAATTTGGAAATGCTAGCATGAGAGGTGTTTGTGGTGAGCATAATGGTAGAGTCAAGTTCTAGTTTGCAAAAAGTCTTGGTGTTGGTTGATCAAAGACAATTTACATGCCAAGCAAAGACATTAGACTAATATCATTTTAGAATATGACTAAAATCTTGGTTGATCATTTCAAAAGAAAGTCCCCACCTCACTTTAAATAATGGTAGTTGAATGAATTCAAGAAAGACATCAACATCCCCCTTTATTGTTTCAATGTTATTAAGTGGAACCTTACTAGAAGGGAAGAAAATCAAATTGTTGATTTTTTGGCTAAGTCAACTTCTACTTGGAATGACATTAAGGTTGATACTGAAATGACCAAAATTGCCATATCTAGATATGAGCGGACACTTTATTGTGCTAATGTGTAGATTCTTCTTGTATTCTTTCTATTTATTCCACCATGATTAATTTTTATTGTTACTATTTTTAAATGGTTTTCATATTTATCTAGTTTTTTAAACATAAGAATAAGCATTATTTTTAATACTAGAATATGTAGAATCTTTAAGAGAACAAATCCTTATACCCTATTTATAGAATTTGAAAGATTCTTTCTCTATTTTAATTTTTTTATTCTTTCCAATTGATATTCCAAAGACAGAAATTCTCATATTAAAAAAATGAAGTTTAATTTTGGGGCAATAGGTAATTGTAAATTAACTAGCATATCTATCTTATTAAATAAGATATATAAATAATGTCGAGATATATCATTTTGAAGAAGTAATTTTTTTATTATTTTATTTTACATATTTTTATAACATTTGTAATTTTTAAAATTATAATATATTATGCTTATTATTATTGAAAATAAATTTTCAATAAATTTAATTATTTTTAAAATTAGATTACATTAAACAATATTATATTAAAATAATAGAAATTTAAAATAATTTCTATAATACTTATTAATAAATTTTATCCTCATTGTCCCAATAATTATTATATATAATATTTAATAATGTAACTATTTTTAGCATAATATTATAATATTTAGATACTATATACATTATTAAATATAAATATAATTTTACTTCTTACAAATATTACTAATTAAATATATTATAAGTTTAATATTTGGACAGGTAGAGATTACATAAGAAGTTAAGGTGCATTGAAAATGGAAAAAATAGGAAGCCATGGTGTAAAAAGCTTGCAGAGAAAGTGAACAGAGAGTAGCATCATTTGCTGCTGCTCAACTCTGCCCTTGACCAAAAACGCCCTGTTTTGCACTCACGTTCTAGAGGAAGGTTTTATGGGCTAAAACAAGAACAGTTGGATTTTGTCTACAAATATGGTGCCATGACAACGAAGAGATGCAGGAGGTAAGTATTGTTTACTATTTGTTTTGAATTTGTTAGTTTGAAATT
>VDFB02019609.1:0-17740 GCA_007258455.2 Sequoia sempervirens
GGAGATCTTAACATAGATGTTTCAGTTGAGAGACAACGCTAATGAGCTGCGTTAAGGTATTCAAGGGTTTGAACAATCAGTGGCTGAAGTAAAACCAAGGCACGGAATCATAATTGGTGATTTGGATACAACCTATAGTTCAACGGCTTCAAAAGAGCACAAGAGGCAGATCCTTGCTTGGAGAGAGCGTCATGTCTTCAAGGTCAAAGCCTATGAGAGGATATCCGAGGAGTTTATTGCCTACAGACAAAGGGTGATCGAGGCTCTTCTTTTCATCAGTGAATTTGTCACAGAGATTCCTTCTCGTTATAGTCTCGAAGATGGTTCCTACATCGGGTTAGATGAGGTGCAAACTGAATTTTAGAGTGTTGTTCATAGCTGTGATGGCAGCAATACAGTTGGTGGCAGAATGAATCACCTTGCCATGATGCCAGCAAGATTTGAAAAAGCGGCCAATGAGGTCAAAGATTGCCTGAGATCAATTGCAAATGGAGAACATATCTTGGAAAAGCGCAACTTTGCGATTGATGGAATAAATGCACCGGATCGAGACACAATTTCCTGCTTTTTAGTGGATGTGATTGAGATTTGAGATGGCTTTCATCTAGAAGCTTTCTTTCCACTTTCTTTCTATTCTTGGAGCAATTCTTATCCGTTCTTCGAAGAAGAGAAAGAAGATAAATTGTAATAGTTGGCAGTCCCTGCTTTTTTTGCTTTCTTAGGTGTTAGTTGTTATCTTCTTTCTAGATTTAGAAATAAATCTTTCTTGCTGAGCAAGCCCTAGATTGTAAAAGAAAGGAGATTTTAGGGTTCCCTACTCCTCTACTTGCCTATAAATAAGAGCCTTTGCTCATTAGTTTTCTTTAACCATGCTAGTGATAACAAAACACTGAGCCTAAGTGCCTTCTATTTGTTATTCAGTGTTGTTCAATTGTTTCATGATAGCGAATTGTTGAGTCTCTTTTAGCCAACAAGTAGTTATTGTAATTGATGTTCCTATTGTGTAAGAACAAGTTTTGCAAGCCTCTTTAGCTGCAAGCTCTTGTTCCAGGCATGTGTTTAGTAATTTTTGTTCCAGAAGTTTGAGAAATAAAATCATGAGCCTCCTTTGCCTTGGTACAACTCTGGGGGTACGCCCTTCAAGTCCTTGTACATCCATGCGAAGGCGTCCTTATACTCCATGAAATTCTTGAATGCGGCTGCCTTTAGTACACGATCCCAGTCATCTCCCACTAGGATCGTACGAGGGTTGTCTTCTCTGATGTTGACTTTCTTTATGTTCGGTTCCTCGTACTTGATCGCCTTATCTCCTTCGAAGTGATGTGCTGGTGTGTCATCTACTTTGGCCACTCCTTATATTCTCCGTACAGTGAATTGGTCTCATCCTCCAAGCATTCCTGGAGGTGTAGAATGCCTTGGTCATTTGGCTCTATGGTTCCTCCTTCCTCCATTCCCCATCCTCTCTTCGATTTTGAATCTGACGATGCCAATTCTTCGTTGATTGCTTGATTCCTTAGATCAATTATGTACTTCCTCCCGTTGCTCTCTATGGACAGCGTATTTATTTTCCAGTTGGGATTTTCTTTGGTTTCCACCAACCATCCTCTTCTGAGCAATGCATCGTAGGCCTACTTCTGCAGTGGGATGACTACGAAGTTTAGCAGGAACAACTGTGTCCCAATCGTCACCTTATGCGCCATGAATGTTCCCATTGGTTTGATGTCGTGTTGATCGACACCCACCAATTGGAATGTCAATGGCCAGAGTGTAGGCTTCCCGAGACTCTTCCATGTGCCTTCGGATAGTACGTTGACTATCGATCCTCCATCGATGATAGTGTTTGTCAGGACTTTCCCTTCGATCTCCATTTGCACGACTGTTGGCATCTTCCCGATGGTTGCCGTCAGCAGTGTTGGGTCGATGGTTTGTTCATCGTACGTTGGTGGTTCCGCTGTCAATTGTTTCCTTCGGCCTTCTTGTCGCTGATGTTTGTCATCATCAATGACGTTTGTGATTGCCAGTCACCTTTATGGGTATGGTGGTCTGCAGTACTTGTCGTATGGTATTGTTTCCACCTTTGACTGCCAAGAGGTGTTTGTGTTCTCCAAGGGTATTTTGTGTTCCTTTGTCATTGCTAGTTCCACTTCTACTTTTGCTTCCTTCATTCTTTGTTTTTTCGTATGTGGATTTGGGTAGGTGGCCTTCTTCGTTTGGGCTTTAGTAATCGCCAGTACCTCTTGCTCGTCCACATCTAACATATTGATGCCTTTCTGCTTGGGGCATTCGTTGTCTTTATGATCACCTAGTCCACACCACTTCCACAGTCTTCCCCTCGAACCTTGACCATTCTTGCATTTCTTGGCGAAGTGGCCCCATTCGTTGCACATTCGGCATTGTATCATGGGCCTTCCTTTACCATCATATTGTATCTTGCTTCTCGAAGTATTGTTATTGCTTCTCCAATTGTTGCGGTACCCTCCAGAGGACGCGTTGGAGTTATTCTGGGGTTTTGGTGGTGTGTTCGGCGGTGTTGACGGTTCTCCCTGAGTGAAGAGTACTTGTGTACCCCTTGTATTTAGATTGTATGGGCATTCCTTGATGGAATGTCCCATCACTTGGCAGATATCGCAAAACAGCTTCTTCGGGCAGTTTGCTTTTGTGTGACCTTCCCCATTGCAATACGTACACCATAGTTCTCTGGCATCCCTCGTACTCTCCTTGTCGGCCTTCAATTCTTTCATTATTCTCATCATGTCCTTAGTGCTTGCATGGTCTTGGACTCACCGTCGCTGTTGTCGTCCGTATTCTCCTCATTTTTTCCCTCGGGAGGATGTTTTGTTTTCACTTTCTATATCTATTGCTCGATTGTACACTTCATCGTATGATGATGGAGGCATGACTTTCATTTTTTTCTTAGCGACGGGAGCAACCCTTCGTTGAACCATTGCTTCTTTAGCTCGTCGGCTAGTTGGGTCTCCAGTTTCCCCAACAATTCTTGGAGTCTATAGTTGTAAGCTCGCACGTTCTCGTGTTTCCCCTACTTCGTGTTGTAGAATTCTACTACGATTTCACTGTCGTCCTTGAGGAGTTTGAATTCGCCTTAGAATGCCTTCTTCAGTGTTCACCATGATGCTTGGTGGACTGCATCCAGTTCACTTTACCGTTCAATGGCTACGCCCCTTAGCATTGCTGGGAATGCTCTCAGCCAATAGTCCACATCATCTTGCTCATTGGCTATCCGAATCATTTCGCACGTCTTGCAGTGCCATACTGGATCCTCTGATCCGTTCCCCGTGAACTTTGGTAGCTTCTTCCTCTCGGCTGGTGGAGTCACCATATTTCTTCCCTAATGCCCTCCCTGTGTGTAGGACCTGATTGGATTGGCTCTCCCACGCCGTCCCGGTGCCTCTCTTGCACTCTTGGCCACGTACAGGTCTTCCCCACCTCCCCTCTCAACGTCCTCTACAGCTCGAGTCTCCTAGGGTTTGTTCCGGTACTCCCTCTGCCTTGGGGTGTTTGGCTCGGATCCTCCAATTCTTAGCCCTTCGTCGTTGTCCAATATGGAAAGCTCCCGAATGTGTTGAATATTGCTCTCAAGCTCTTCAGTTAGTTCATTTTCATTTTCATTAGTTCTATATCTTTCTCTGCTTGCCATGAACGGTGTCTTGAAGGATCCTTCGTCCCTTTCCTCGAAAAGGTTTTGGTGTGTTCTCGTAATAGATTGGTTTATTTCGTTAATATCTTCATTGATTTCTTCAATAATTTGTTTTAGTCTTCTCTGTCGGTTTTCTTGTTCTTGTAATCTGAGTGATCGTCGTACCTTTTCTTCTCGTGTTTCTTGCCCGATTGGTACTCGGTTCTTATCCTTATTGGGCTGTATGGGCATTAAATATTGGTCGTACGATCATTGGTTGCTAGTAGTACGTCTTCGGCTAGTGTCACATTCCTCTTCCTCTCGCTTTGTCCTTTCCTCGTATCATTGTAGTATCTGTTGTTTTTGGCATTTTTGGTCACTCTCCGCTCGAAGAGCTTGCAGGATGATGTAATGACATGCCAACAACCTTGGCTGTCGGTTGAGGAGATGGTCGACCTCTGGGTTGACGGGCAATCTGTCCCAGATGATCAACTAGGGGATCTCTCGGCTGAGAGCCTACCTCCATATGTGCTCCCTCAATAGAATGCCCCACAGGTTGACTAGGTCTTGTGTCAAGTTGTCTTCTTGTTCCTCGTTCGATTGTTCGGGTTCCTCCGTCAGCCGACCCATCACGACGCCATCCTACTATCTAGTGATTTCCCTAAGTTCGCTTAGGCAACGGCGTCAAATGTTTACTCACTACATGGTGAAATGCAATTCAAAGTAAACGGACTTACAAAACAACATTGACAAAATAAAGTAATCACATAGCAATTGCACAAAACAATGTATTGATATTATATTCATATGGCAGCAATCATTACAATATGTAGCATTTGTGCTTGTCCCCGATTACATCTGATTTGGAACAATAAATAGTTGGCCGGCGTTGGTTGAGGACACCAACCATCGACAACCAGCCGATCAACTAATCACCATCGGGGACTAATTCCCGAAACACACATGTATTATTTATTTATTTTATTACTTTTATTTATATTTGACTAACTACACTAACTACAGTTATGCTCCTCCTACAACGCCAATGAGGAAAAGGGAGCCTCTCGCTTTCAAATCTAAAACCAAACACACATAAAGCACTATGCAAGAAGGCAGCAAATTATCATGAAACACATAATAAGGAAGAGAAATCTGCAATATGTATTATGTTCAAAATCTGAAAATGAATTACATAAACTTGGAGCTCATATGCTCCCATACAACATGGGCTTCACACATACAAAAATCTGCAACCTAACATTCTCATTTCATTCCTGCAACATCTGGGTATGCAACTACCAATTCTCCAAAAGCCCCCTTCTCCAAATGAGTAAGCATCATTATATAGAAATTGTGTGAAGAGAAAACCACCATTGGTTTCCAAAACAACCTCCAATAACCACCTTGAAATCCCATGCCCAATTTGAGGAGAGAGAAAAATATAAAATATAAAATAATTCCCTGCATTCATAACCTTTACATGGGCGCCTAACTTTTGGCCAATCGGCTTGGTCAATTATCACACCTTTGATTCTCGACGGCTTTGATGGCTCCAAATACGGACATGCAACAACATGCAAAGCTTGTGGCACAAACATCCAAATGCATGCAAGGCATCTAGTTGAACATGCAAACACATGCACCCCAAGTGGTCCCCACCAAGAAATGGGACGCCCAAAATGAATATTTCCCCATTTATGCCTTAGAAACATTTACTGGAACACAATTCTACCAAATTTACATTTACAATTTTTCCATGAGGGAATTTACAAAGTTGTAAATTAAAATATTTATTCATTTCTAATGCCTAAGCCCTTATTGAAAACAAACAAACTGAAATAACAATATTTTTGGTGATGCAAGATTGCTAGTACCCTTAGATGCTCTTGCATCACCCAATAATGGATCAAGTCGAAAACAGGGCAGGCGAGAACAATGCCAATGCCAAGAATGCAATCTTGTGTGGATTATCCAAATCAGAGTTTGTGAAAGTGATGCATTGCAAATTGGCTGGCATATGGGATAAATTTAAAAATATATATGAAGAAGACAACAAGGTTAAGAAGGCTAAGCTTCAAACCTACAGGAGAATTTGAGAGTTTGAAGATGAAGGACGAAGAAAATATCACTGTTTATCTACTTGGCGTGGATGAAATCATCAACATTATCCGTGGTCTTGGAGAAAAGATTGAGTGCAATAATTGTGCAAAATATTTTGAGATCTCTCCACATGAGATTTGATGTGAAAGTTTCAAGCATTGAGGAAATGAAAGATCTAGACACCTTGACGATGGATGAGTTGCATGGGATTGTCATAGCATACGAAATGAGGATGGAGAAGGAGAAGCCATCAAAATGGGAAGCAACTTTCAATGCATCCAAGAAAATGAAGAACAAAGTATACATATCAAGTGAAATTTCAAGTGATAAATAAGAAGCTTAGTTTGTAAGAAAGCACAAGAAAGGATTCGGGAAACATAAAGGTAATTCTACTCTTAAATGTTTCAATTGTGGTAGAATAGGTCATTTTGCTTCTAAATTTGCACAAGCCGAGAGTGAAAGTAGTGAAGAGGAAGAAGAATACAACAAAAGGAAAAGGAAGGAAATATTATCATAACAGGAAAAAGAGGGCACGAGGGAAGCAAGGAAAGAAGAACTTCCGAAGGCATAAAAAGAGTCTTTACATTCAAGAAACAAGTAGCTCATACAAAGAAAGTAGTGGAAGATTCTTCAATAGTGATAGAGAAGAGATACTCTTTATGGCGATGGAGGTAAAGGATGATGAAGACAAAAGCAAAGAAGAAAGAGATTCAAAAGAACATATCGAAGATGATGAATAAGAGGATCTTGAGAGGGAACTCCAATTTTCCTATAGTAAGATCGAGAAGCTCAAGAAAAGGAATTCGAGACTAAAGTCAAGACTTCAAGAGGATAATGGAACTAAAGTGAACTCATCTCAAATTCTTGAAGAATCAAAAAGGATGATCATGGATTTGAAGATTCAAATTGAAGAAACAAAATGAATTGAAGAAGTTGTAAGAGATCAACTGAAGACAAAGGAATTGTAGTGTGAGAAGTTGGAGCTTGAAGTTGTTTCCTTAAGGAAGGAGTTGCAAAAATCGAATAATCAATTAAATCAAAGCATGAAGTTCAAAAAGAGCTCTGAAATTCTGGAAGATATTATAAACTCCCAAAGATCGCCTTTTAGCTTTAGAGCTTGAACCTTCTTTGATTGTCTTTTTGTTTTTCTTCAAAACCAAAAGACAATCAAAGAAGGTTGAAGCTCTAAAGCTACAAAGTTACCAAAGAAGACAAATGAGGAAAAGTCCAAAAGTTATGTAGATGTGCTCAAAGGTTGCATCAATGGTGATAGTTCAAAGAAGAGAAAGAGGAATATTACATAGAAAATTAATATTCCTCACAAAGACAACAATGAAGGTTTTAGAAGACCATTTCCTCAAAGGCAAGGACAAATGAACAGGTTTAAACATTCATTTTATGGTTATTGTTTCTTTTGCAATAAGTTTTGTCATAAGTTAGTGGATTGTAGAGCACGTGCAAGGAATGAATTTGAATTCACAAGTAGGGATTACAACTCAGGTGTTCCTTTAGTGGATTACAATGTTATATGTTGCAATTGCAACAATTATGGTCACATTGCATGGTTTTGTAGAAGTGGTTTTGTGTAACCACCTAGATTGAACAAAAGGGAGAGTCTAAAAAAGTTTGTTAGAGGAAACAAGAGCAAGAGAAAGAAAATCCATGCTTGTGCTCCATGCACAAGAAGCATCATTAAGTTTGTAAGGAGAAGCATGATTTCAGGGGGAGCTTACCATTGCATTATCTTTCAACCCCTTAAAAAAGGGTCCTTTTTGCCATTGTTGTTAAAGAGGGAGAAGTAGAGAAAGGGAGAGCTAATGAATGCAATATCCCTCAATACAGTGGAGTACACTTAGTTGGTTCGTTGTGATTTGCTGGTATTTGAAGGGGACTTACGTAGTTGTTCGACAGCAGACAACAGACTAAAGATTGAGGGTTTTTATATGGTTCGAAGGATTTGTTAGGTAAGTGCAAATTTCCTAATACTAACCAGAAATATACTGAATTTAAATGAGTGCAGGGATAAGAGATGATATAATCTACTCTAAGGCGTGGGACATGGCGATCAATTCTCGTAGACTTCAACCAAGTTTTGCTTCGCCTCGCTTCGGATAGCTTCCACAAAACTGGTGCAATCTTCAGAGGAGTAACTAGAGATATTCAAATGACGATTCAACATGTAGATACCATGACAACGACGCATACCAGCATTCAAACCAAAATTGAAGTTAAGTCCACAATGTTCTAGTCGACCACACAAGGCAAACCCACCATCAGTGAGCCCGCTAGTGGTATGGATAAGCGAAGCTTGCTCAAATTAAACACCACATTCCACAATTACTAACTACTTGCATGAAATGAAATCTACTTTACTTTAAGGTACTTCAAGATTCTAAGTGAATTGGAAGGACAAAGAAGCCTCGCTAGCTACTCACAACAAAAGAAAAGATCACCATCAATGAAAACTCTTTTATTATGAAAGTGTTCACAACAACTTCTTACAAAGTATTCAAATGGAAGACGTTCCTTCCTTTTCAATCTAAGCTAGCAATCTATACTATGCTGTCTCTAAGCTGTCTCTCTACTATTCTATCTCGTCCAATCTAATTTCTAATCTAATTAGGTACAAATGAGGGGGGGTTCCCCTTTTATAGTTGGCCAAGTCCAATGGACGGCCAAGATTACAATAAGATTGATGGCCTAGATCGTGCCACCCCAGCCCTAAACAAGATTCGCCCTAAAAACCGCCACAAAGAAGAGTGGGGTAATAAATGAGCAATTAATGCCCACCATTCTTCTAGAAGATTTCTATCTGGAAACACGTTCACATTGTTCTTGTTCTTCTTCTTGACTGCAAACTGGATGAGTCTGATCATCAGAGCCTCAATCCTCTTGAATTTGATATAGCAGGCACACTCTCAATCTGAAATTTCAAGACTGCAACTTCTTTCCTCTGCCGGATGATGATTTTCCCTTGTTGTCGTTTTTCAACTCCGAAGTGCTTGAGGATGATTTTAACGCTTGGGCCTTCATTATTTCCTTCATCCTGATCCTGAAGGATTTTCCAGTCTTGGACTTGATCATTTCGTTCCTGCCATCTGCCTCACCTGAGTTGGGCGCATTTAGATTCTTGTAGAGGAATTTCAACACTTAGCCGTTTCTTCCAAGAACTCGCTTCATCTCCCCAAGTCATCATATCTTGCAAAACAAAAAGAAAAGCATCAAAACATTTATAGTATAAATTCACTTCACTTACTTGATTTTCATGCTTTGACTTCCAAGGTCTGAGTGATCTCTGGATCAGATAGGGTTCATCATTTTTCTCTAGCACAACTTTTTCCTTCAAATTCCTCATGCCTTAGAATATTTCCACATTATCATTCATCCCCCTTAGGGCGCATCTGGAGACTTGAGCTTCCATTTTCATTCCTTAGAGAATTTCACCCATCTCATACTCCTTGGGCTAACTTTGCTTCTTGTGCATTTTGAAATTATCTCATCTTCACTCTGGCTTGGAAAAAATTATTCCCTCATAAAAAATTCATCAAAAACATCTACCTGTCAGGCACCATAGAAAAGTTGATCACAGAGACTTAGGCATTTTTCCTTAGGAAATTTCTATTTCATCTACGGAATTTCATAAAAGCAGGCGCCCATTAAAAATCTTCATCTTAAGATCTCTGGCACGGTGTGGAAAATTTTAAAATCACATCCTTGTTGAAAATATCCAATACCCAGAAGAAAATTCCCCTCAGAAAGTGCCAAATTCATGTGTCTACAGACGAAGGGGTACATTTAATTTTTTTAAATTTTAAACCTTTGAAAAATATTTCCTTCCTAAGTTTTATTCACCTCTCTTCCCCTGGGGCATACTCCATTTTGACACTTAGGAAGTTTTCAAATTCATCCTCCTCAAGCTGGGCACATTTTCATATGTCCACTGCGAGTTTATCCATGCCTTAGACAAATTTCATGTCTTCATTCCTAGATGGGCACATGTAGGGGGTCCTACTTCCATTTTGTGCCTTAGAAATTTTTCTTCTTCTTCATGTCATGCTGGGTGCATTTGCTAGTGTATACTGCCAATTTGGAGGACTTAGAATATTTTCCAAACCTCCTCCTCTTGAGGGCGCATTTAGGAGGGTGGCAAGGAATTCCCACACTTATAACATTCTTCCATCTTGCCTGGTGGAGTGGGCGCATTTCAAGGGGTAAGGAGGAATTTTGATTGCCTTAGAAACATTTATCACCCCCTATCTTCTAGCTTGGGCGTATATCAAGGGTGGAGGTGGATTTTCAACGCCTTAAACATTTTCTTGTTTCTCCTCCAAGTTGGGCACATTATCAAGGGCCCACAGGAATTTTCCCACACTTAGCATATTTTCAGCTTACCCAACTCCACCTTGGGCGCATTTCTCTAGATGAGGGGAAATTTTATCACTTGGCAACTTTTTCTTAAGCCATCACCCCTAGCAACTTTGGGCGCATATGAGGGGTCTAGGAGGAATTTTGAACACTTCGAATATTTTTCAAGGCCCCTGCAGGATTTTCCAACACTTGTATATTTTTGAACATCCTCGAAGGCAAGGTGGGCGCATTTGAGGGGCTGAGCAGGAACTTTAAGACTTAGAAAATTTTCTAACACCTTTCCTTGATGATGCCGCATTTAGGGGATCTAGGAGGAACTTTCATACTTAGAAAATTTTATCAATCTACTTCCATCTTCTTGAGGGCTCATTTGGCTAGGTGGGTAGGAACTTTTCTTGCCTTAGGAAAATTTCTCAACTTCTTCCCTCCACCTTGGGCGCATTTGGAGGTATGCCTAGGAATCTTCAAGACTTAGACGATTTTCAGCATCCATCTTCAGACTGGGTGCATATGAGGGGTCCTGCAGGAATTTCCAAGACTTAGCCACTTTTCTAGCTTGCTCACCCCTTGCTTACTACATTTAGTAAGCCTCTGGTTTTCACACTTCTGTAGCTTGAATTGACTTGAAATTTACACCATAGGATCCTCCTGATCTAGTTGATTTGTTCACATTGCCATCTTGTGTCGACCTGCTATTTATAGCCTGTTTCAGAAGGTGATTTACTATTTATAGTAACTGCTTGGTTTTAGGATTTCTGCAACTTCGTTCAACTTGAAATATGATTGACGTGATCCTCATGGGTTGACTGGCCTGTTCACATTGGTGCCTCGCACTGACCTGCTATTTATAGCCTGTTTCAAAAGTGAATTACTATAAATAGTAAGTGCTCGGATTGCCTTCAAATTTTACCACTGGAATCCTTGAAAGATACTGATCACAGTGGGATACATTGGTTTTCGGAGATTTTGGCGTTTGACCCTTCATTTTGGGTCCCGAAGCTGGAAACCCTAATCTGACTTGCATGTTGCTCAAATGATCTTCGTTTGATCCCGTTTCTGCTGCATTTTGCTCTGTTCGTGATGTTGAAGTGCTGGGCAGTTGTCGGAGTGATCCTGCTAAAAATAGTAAGTGTTTGAAAAAGTGACCAATCAGCTACCCGATGCATTTGTATGTCACATTGCTCAAGAGATCTCACAAAACCCAGAAAAACCCAACAAACTGGACTGCATGCGGGCACTGGCTAAAAATAGTAAGTTCTTGAAAAAGTGATCATCCTACCTTGCATGTTACCTTGCTGCGTAGCTCTTGAAAAACCCATGAAGAATATGCCGACATGCACTGAAAAGTCCAACATGCAAACCCTAAAAATAGCCTTTGAAGACAACTCTGCAAAAAGGTCCTGATCCTGGTTTGCATGTTACATCACTGCGAAGCTCCCGAAAAACCCACAAAGAATATCCAAACATACGTTGAAGACTCCAACATGCAAACCCTAAAAATGGCTTCTGAAGCCCAGACTACCAAAAATAGCAAGTGGTCAGATTCAACTCAAAATTTGTAGGCAGGTAGCTTAAGGTGCTTTGGATGCAGTGTCAAGCTCAGACTTTAACTCGCTCACTCAATTTAACTTCAAACCGACATGAAGAGTGCAAACCCTAATTTCTTAGACTTGGCCAAAATTTCAACTTAAGCTCAAAAGATGGGCACATCCCCGGAAAGACAGATGAAACAGAGAGAGACAGCGAAAAAACAAAGCCAAAAGACCCGAACGGAGCAAAAATTAGGGGGTCCGCATTTTGAATGGGGTGATGTGTGAAAAGGTCACAACAGAAAGGAAAAATGATGCCATTAACATAAAAAGGAAATTTTCCAATAAGAGAGTGTCATAGTCAAGGGGAGCATCACAAAAAAGGAGTATTTCATTGTGAAGGAGAAAAGTATGTCACACTCATTTGCGATTGATGTCAAAGGGGGAGAGATAGAGAAAGGGGGAGTAGTGCAAAAGGAGAGGATTATGTTTGTGTTGCCATCAATAACAAAGGGAGAGATTGTTGGAAATATTGTCATTGATGTCAAAGGCGTATCGACAAGATTGTTAGAATTATTATCATTGATGTCAAAGGAAGACGCCTGTGATGAAAAGTTCGTTGATTGAAGACAATGAATAATAAGAGTTTGATTTCATTTATTTATGGCCGACCTCTATCTACTTATGGCAGCGCTATATTTAAATGGTAGAAATTAAAATAGAATATTAATTAAAGGGGCTGACCCCTTAAGGAAGTGTTATCTCCCATGGATGGCTGACCTCACATTAATTTAATATTTATCAAAAATGGCCGACCTACTTTGAAAGGTGAATTTAAATATTTAAAATAAATTTTATGTCAAATCTTGGCGGACCTACTTTTGGTAAATTGCATGATTTGGATATAAATACAAGTTATTTTGGAGGTTAGAAAGCAAGTTCTTTAATGTAAAATCATTCCTTTTAAGAGCAGAGATCAGAAGAAGAGGAGCAGATTTATAGCAGACCTAAAAGCTGATTTGGAGCAGACCTAAGTGTAGATTTGGAGCAGAGATATAAGGTAAACTTGAGTAGAGATATAAGGCAGATTTGGAGCAAAGATTGAGGCGGAATTGGAGCAGAAATAAGTGAAATTAACAAGATACTTATGGCAGATTTGTAAAGGGTTGTGCATGCAGATTTGAGAAAGTGTATGACAGTGATTGTATTATTCAAGAGTAGATCTGTGAGAGAAAGATTATGTATATTTAGATTTTGTAAAGACAATATGTTCATCATCCGTTGAAGGAGCAACCTCTTGAAGGTGATATTTTGTAGAAGAGGTTGGAGCCTTCCAAAAGAAGAGATTGATGTCTCTTGTTGAGTTGGTGCTTAGTTGTGGGGATTGGTGTCTCCATTGGGTTGGTGGCCACAGATCATTAAAGAGGGGATTGCTGTCTCTTGTGGGTTGGTGCCTACAAATTTTGTAAGATCTTATATAAGCAATAGTTTGCTTTAGTTTTCTCTCGAAAGGGTTTCCATGTAACTCATGTGTTCTTCTTGTGTTGCATAATTGTTAGATCTTATGTGATTGCTATTGCTATGGTGGTTGAGTTTTGAAAAAGTAAAAGTTTGTCCTATACTAATTCACGACCTCCACCCCCCCTCAACATAATTGTGTGCTCATCACCCTTTCCACAAGGTCAAGTGATAGAGTATATCAAAGAGAAGGGGCAAATAAATTAAGTAGTAAGCTGTAAATTAAATCATCATTTGGTGAAGAAAGGATCTTGAAGAATAAGGCCACCTCTTTCTCGATCAAATCTATAAGTTGTCGTAGAGAGCCACATATTTTATATCACTCCTCACGAATGACCTATTACACACAAGAGACCAAAGGGGCTATTAGAAATGATATTTCAAATGAGTTTGAAGATATTGTTAATCAAAAAATTGCAAGATGTATCTATGCAAATGGATTGACTCTCAATGTTATTCAGTTTCAATATTGACAAAATAGCGAGAAAGTTTAGTGAGACTCCAAAAGGGTATAATAGTCTAGGTTATGAGAAAGTGCATTGAACCTTATTGGAAAAGAAGGTGAAACCTATAGAAGATTCGCTGAAGCTCATAAGGGACTTGTTATTTCTAATGGATGGAATGATGCCAAAAATTTGCTGTTGATCAATCATTAAAATGGGGCCTGATATTGTTGTTCAAGTCATAATGGGCAACACAATAAATTAGAGATAAACTACTTTGTTGGTTGAATTTTGTTATTCACACATCTTTTGGACACCTTGAGTTGTCCACTCCCTTGATCTTATGCTACAAAAGATTTTAATTGGAACATATAGGTGTATGCTTTGAAGAGATCAAATGTTCATCACCATCCACCACATGTTGTAGGTTATATTAAGAACATTCTTGAAATTGGAGTTTTTAAAGGTAAGTGACACAATACAACCTTTTTGTTTCACTTTAATAATTTATTTTATGTTTTCTTCTTTGTTTTTAATTATTTTTATTTTTATTTTTAAATAGGTTGCTAAGGTCCATTTTGCCTCCAAGACAATTGTCTTGAGATGACATGCAAAGTTCAAGAGGCAGTTTTTAGCTTTTGTACATATGGAGGCAAACTAACACTAAGAAGGCAACAAATATGTAATGTGCCATGCCAAAACTGATCCAAAAAGCCTAAATTTCTGCTTTAGGAATTTTGACAAACACTTTGTTTGCAAAATCTGAAGGTGCTGGTATGAATTCCTGAGTGCTTTGTTTTGGTTTTGTATGTTGCCAATGATGTTTTGAAATGCTTTCGAACAATGCAAACTAACTTCCAATGAAGTAGAAATGATATACAAGCTGTTTTGGTATTTTCCAATGTGTAAGATTTGGCTATGGAGATAGCCACCCAAGATCTAAAGGCCAATGGAAAACACACAATACTCAGAAGATCAATATGACAAGAATAAACTGTATTCCTATCAATGAATACAAAAAAAGTCAATGTACAAAGTAGTAAAGACCCCTTGGTTATATAGCCAAGGTGAGATGCAAGATGTCATAGGATTGTGACAAGTGTCTTAATCATATGACATAAGACAACTTGACACAACTACCTAGATCACATGTGTTAGTTGTCAAGAGATAAGATAACAATTAATGACAACTAACACATTCTAGAAGGAATCTTACAACCTAAGTAAACTTAACATGTGAATATGGCCCCTAAGTCCCTAGTGAGTGAAATAACTAGGTACCCATGTACAAATGCAATGCAATTTCTCACAAACGGGGAAAAATTATTATGCAGATGACTCAAAGATGGGTCCCGGCTACAAGGCCATTTTAGGTACATGTTGATGTGATTTTTGTGACCGCACCAATCAGCAGAACAAAGTTGTTTGAAGGCTACTCTATTCTCTCTTGATCAAAGTATTCTGTGCGCTAAGATTGCAAGAAAGTTCGCACGTTCAACTCCAAGGTTCCGAAATACTTAGAATACCCTCAGTTGGTTTGATGTGAATTGTTGTTTTCACGAGGGGACTTACACAATTGTTCAGAATATTTGCAATTAACAGTAGATGGATGATTGGAAGGGATTTGTATAATGCGGATGATTTAGCAATAAGTACGTTTTCCTAAAACTAACCAAAGGTGAACGGAAAGTAAATGAGTGTAAGGGTAAGAGGGTTCTAGATTCTACTCTAAGACGGGACGTGGGATCAATCTCAACAGCTTCAACCAAACTCTGTTTTGCCTCACGCTAGACAGCTTACACAAAGTAGGTGCAATCTTCAAAGGGATAGCGAGTAATTTTCAATTTACAACCCAGCATCAAGATACCGTCAAAACGATGCATACCAAGGCATGAGCTACAACTGAAGTTAAGTGTATGAAATGCTCCAGTAGACCACGCAAGGCAAACTTGCCGTCAGCAAGCTGCTAGTGGTATGGATTGAAACGAAGTTGCCTTGATCAATGCCACACAACCACAGCTACTATCTACTTGCATGAAATGAAAATTGTACTACTTTAAGCTACTCTACGCTACTTGGAGTCGAAGGAATGAAGAAACCTCGCTAGCTGTCCATAACAAAGACAAATTTCACCATCAATGAAAAGATCTTCTATTATGAAAGTATTACACAACAATCTCTTACAAAAGTTTTCAAAGGAAAACTTTCCTCCTTCTCCACACAATGCTATCTAACTAGCTCTCTAACAAAATGTCTACTCTCTGATGTCTCCTCTAATCTGATCTCTATTCTAATTCTAATGAATTACAAATGAGGGGGACTCCCCCTTTTATAGATGGCTCAGTCCAAAGGACGGCTAGGATTACAATCAGAAGAATGGCTAAGATTAAGCCACCTCAGCCCTAACCCTAAAAACTGCCAGAATGGGGAGTGGTACATTAAATGAATCAAAGATTCTCACTCACTCCCAAAATAGTAAAGGCAATTACTGCCCACAATCAGTCTTCTAGAAGATCATCGTCCAGTAGTGCATTCCCATTCTCCTTCTCCCTGGCTGCAAACTCAATGAACCTGCCAAGTACAGCCTCAACCTCTTGAACTGAAATGGGTGGAATGCAATCAAGCTGGAACTCTAACACCGTGACTGACTGTTGATGCTGTGCATAAGATTTTCTCCAAGCGACTAAGGAATCCTGTGTGCTCTGAATCAAACTGGAGAAAGTAGAAGTGTTCTCAAAGTCATCTTGTACAAAGGTCCTCACTTCTGAAAAGAAAGGCACCAGCCTACCCCTCAAATTATCAGCAGTCACCTCATCGGGATTCAACCGCCTAGCAAATATAGCCTCAAAGGTATTCTGGACTCCATCAATAATATTGGCCATAGCCTTCCGAACTCTAGATGAATCCGCCTGTGCTGCGTCAAAGAAGCTACGTCCTGTGATCACCGAAGAGTACCATCTAGAAAAGTCGTATCTATCATTCTCCTGAATGACTCCTCCATCGATCAACATTTGCAAAGGAACATGCCTCAAGGCCTCCAGACGCTGAATAACTTTGCTCTGATAAGTGGAAGCATCACCCCAGGCTTGATCAACTGCCTCCATACGTGCCAAAATATTGGAAGCCTGCTGGAAAGCATGAGCAAGGTCTTCCATAAACTTTTCTGTCTCAGCACGAACTCCTGTAACCCATTTATCTGCCTCCTGTGCCATCTTCCCCAACTCCAACAAGCCACTAATTGACTCTCTAGGTATTTCAGCTGGAAGTTCTATTGTTGGAATCTCCTGCCCAGAAGGACGAGACAACTGTTGCATATATCCTATCAAAGCCTTATGCTCCCTTTTCAACTTCTTATACTTTCCTTCCTTTTTAAATAATCTGTCCTTGAGGGCGTGGTAGGAGTTATCACATTCCTCTACAATTTGTGCACCTGTGGGGCGTCCTAACTCCAAAGTTGTTACCACATAGTTCTCTGGCACTGCTTCGTCTCGATCACAATCAACCTGTGGCACTGCCATATGAAGGGTGCGAGAGCCATCCTCATCAGTTGATATCTTTGAAAATTTTCGTGCTCTCTTCTTTTGTGGAGGCGCGTTGATCCTGTTTAACAACTCTTCCATTTCTATCGCTAGATCAATCTCTTCACTGGGGCTTCTTCTCATCCTATCTTTGAGCCAATCAGGTACTGTATATTGTATATCAAATGGCTGCTGTTCTTGTGCCTCTACTTCACAGACTTGTTCAACTTCTATATCATTCTGGTGAGGCTCATCGGCCTCTAGTGGCTGAGTATCTCCTGAAACTATATCATCATCGTCCAAAGCCGCCTCTAACTCCCGCTGAAACTGAGGGTCAGTAGCAGTCCCCTCACCGGTCTGCTGGTCATCTCTACTAGGGGCGTTGACACTTTGGCCTACTGACTCTCTCCGTGGTGGTTGATTATCTTCTTGTACCACTTGCACCTGATTCAATGCATTTCTTTGATCAACAAATAAAGAAACCTCCTGTATACTTGGAGAACATGTCTCCAATGGCATGGGTGACTCAATTACAACTCGTGGAGGTTCCGGCTGAACAGGCTCCTTCCTTCGAGATTCTGGACCTCGTGTAATTTGTTTCTTCCTGCTGGTGGTGGGTGTCTTGTGATC
>VDFB02019610.1:0-13155 GCA_007258455.2 Sequoia sempervirens
TAAACCAAGAAACCATATCTCCTAATCCATGGGAATGGCAACACCAATGATGCATCAAGTCAGCACTTGACAACTCCCGAACCATGATCTTTGGAGTCACACATGGCATCGTGACTAGCATCCTCTCTATGAAGATTACTATGAAACATGAAGCAAAGAGTTATCACAAACAATATTAGCTAAAATAACCAATGCATCATTACTATTATCCGAGGACTCCTCTGTAGAAGAATCAGAACTCTCTTTCTTGTTCTTACAATCCTTCTTCACATGTCCTAGTTTCCCACAGTTCCAACACTTTACCTTACTTCATCCTTCTGACTTACCCTTCCCTTCGTTGTTTCCCTTAGGCTCCTTTTTCTTAGGCCTACCTTTTACAAACAAGGCATCTTGGATTTCCTCCTTAGACTTCCTCCTCATCTCCTCTGATAGGAGAGTAGGAATAATGTTGTCCATCTTTGGATCTGCACCATTTCCACTAATTGCAACAATTAGATTTTCCCAAGAATTTGGTAAAGAACAAAGCAATAAAATGCACTTATCCTCATCCTCAAGCTTTACATCTACAGATGCTAACTGAACTGAGAATTAAATTGAAAGCATTTAAATGTTGTGCTATTGAATCACCATCTTTCATTTTCAATGAATATAATTGCCTTTTCAGATACAACTTATTGGTGAGACTCTTAGTTTGATAAATATCCCCTATTCTTTTCCATAATTTATATGCACTAGTTTCCATTGAAACATTCAAAAGAACAACATCAGCAAGACATAACCTTATTGTTCCTCTTGCCTTCTTATCTAACTTAGCCCAATCTTCATCTGAAATAGTTGTAGGTGTCTTTGTCTCATTATTAACCGCTAACCACTGATCTCTTTCTTCAAGAAGATCTTCCATTTTTAATTTCCACATTTCATAGTTAGAACCATTGAACCTTTCAATCTCTAACCTTGAATTCATTGTAACAAAACTTAATTCCAAAATCAGCAAATAACAAAAATAATAAGAGCTCCCACTAAGCTAAAAACCTCCAATCTTTTAAGAGAAAGGAATCCCAATACTCTACCCAACCTCGGCTATGATGCAAATTTGAAGAAATGAGGTGTTTTCTTAGCTTAATATATATAAAACTTTAATATTTCTGATCTAAGTAAGCTCTTTCTTTGTTACATATATTCTTTTTGGGTGATTATCTTGATTAATCCATTTTACTATTGTAGAATGTAGAGAGAATTTGATAGAAGAACTAGACAGGATATTAGAAGATTACACAAGATATGCGAGTGGAGAAACCTTTAGGAAAAAACTCCCCAAGGTGTTCTGTTATTCAGTCTGTAGTTAATAAAGCTCCAATTCTTGCTTAAGATGCTTCTTACATCTTTACCAATCTTCTTCACTGTAATGGCACAATTATGAAAAATCTATTCAACTTGAATGAGATATAGAGACAATATGTAACCTTGTAATCTCCAAATGGTGATAATTACAATGCACAAGCTCAAGCCCTTGAAAAGGTACACCATATTCCTTCAAGTTGAGTTATTCAGTGAAGATTGAAGCTTACAACATGTGCTTCATGCATTTGGGTGTTCCAAATTGAAGCTACAACTTCTCCTTCACTTCGGTGATAATTCCAAAGCTCTTCCTCAAAGTTGGCGCCCATAAGTAAAGCTACTTAACTGAGCCTTTATAAATATCTTATCATGCATGAGGTAAATCCAATAAAGCATCTTGGGTGCCAGAGTTGAGAAGCCCCAGTGATTTCTAGTTAGCTGAAACATTTACTCTTAACACCATTCATGCAATAATGGTCATCCCCTGTTAACTGGAGGTAGTCCTTGTTATCTGTCATACAAATCAATGTTATTAGCCATGCATTCCAAGTTAACTGAAGAGCTAACTACATGCAACTCAAAATAACCAACATGCATGCAATATGCACTTGCATGCAATTGAAGATAAAGCGAACCATAACTAAGTAGGCGAACTAAACTAAAACTAAAATAGTTAGAAGACTTAACCAACTTAAGCGAGGTAGGCCCGTGTAATTTGAACTTAACTAAACTTCAAGTATGCAAACATCGAATCCTAACTCCTAGGATCTTTACATGCATTCAGAAGTGTTAACTATTACTCATATAGTTAACTAACACAAGGTGAGTGTTCCCTTACCATGTGGTGTCCCATGTGTCCCTATTATTTAGGAACTCACTATGGATGCCCTCACATGCTTCTTACATTTTAGAATTAATTACAAATGTCAATAATCATGATTATTTCATCAAATATTAATCTCATCCTAATCTTAGTGTTGTTGAACACATTCCAAGAATCTAGGAGATACATGAAATAATTAATGTTTAGGATTTTCAATTAAATGGCATCCTATTTCCAACACCATCCTATCCTTATCCAAGACACATTGATTTGGAGGACAACAGTAAACTTATTTTGGATGCCTACAATACCTAGTTTGGGTGAATAGGCACCATATATAGTTGTTTGATGGTAGTATAAGCATGATTGATCATTGCTGCAAGGGTAGAATCTACAATATCAATATCACTTCATGTCATTGAGTGGAGGACCTAGGAATACTTAAGAAAATTAAGAACTACTGTGAATGTAGGCATAGCTTGCTCTATTTCCTTCTAGTAAGTTCAGTGATGTGTAGCGATGAGTTTTAGGGATCCCATAGATAGCTTATAATCCTTTATTTGGGATTATAGTTGTTTAATTTCTTCCTTTACAATATCCAATATTTTCTCCAAGTCATTTGTCTTCTCCATGACACTCCAAATGATTAAACTACTTCTACCCATGACACTCTTCTTCCATAGGAAGAGGGTAATCAACTAGATTCTCTCATCTTCGCTATATTTTCTTAGAGGAGTGGGAGAGATCTAGCAAACACCTTTTTAAGGGTGGAGCACATATGTCATTTAGATTTTTATTCACTTGTGTTGTACTTGGGTCAAATTTAGGTACCATAATAGCACATCTACAATTTCTATTGCCAACACTTATTCAACATATGTTGAATTCACTTATTCATTATTCTAACAAATATAAGCCTTTAATGGTTTGTAACAATGAAAACTAGTTTGTATTCCCTAGCAGAATGGGAACCCTAGTCAGAGATGGTTTTGGGGATGGAGGCGGAAAAGATTTTGATGGTGAAGACAATGATGACAGTGATGATTTCTTTGGGCTTCCCTCTAGTTCATATTCCTTGGCAATGGAGGTGACTTGTTGTTGCAATGTTGAGAAAAGGGATGAGGCTAGGGTTGGTTTTGGCATGGATTTGAAGGAGGAATTTGTAGGAACATCCGAGTTCACTTGGAGCACAGATGGGGAAGAAAACCTCCTAGACATTCTTCTAGAGGCTCGACTGAATGCTCAAAAAAGTGAGGAGTTGATGCAAGAGCATCTGGGTCTATAGTCAATTAACATCAACTAAAAAAATTTGTAGTTTAGTTTTTTGTTTCAATTTTTGTCTGGAGGTACGATTTTGATGATTTGTAGACAATTGTTTAGAATTCATTGTTTCCATTAAAATAAAAAATGCTAATTTATATATTTGTTGTGGGATCAATTTCATTAATTGGTGAATTCATTTGCCAAATTATAAAAGGCAGAGTAAATTGCAAATATATTTTCCATATTTTAATTATTTTGTTGAGGTTTGTGGAAGAATGGCAAGGGGTGTTTGTGCTATCTAGAAAATAAAAAGAAAAAATAAAAATAAATTTGATTCTTTTCAGATTTCTTGGGTTGAGTTGTTGGATGCCAAACTAGGGAGAGGAAGGTGAAGAGATAAGGGGTAAAAGAGAAAAGGCCCTCTCTTGTTACATGGTCATTTTGGGGGGCACCAGATTGAGGAGTGGAGAAAAGGTTATGAGTTGATGAAATATGCAACATAACCCCAATGCTCAAAAATGGGTTTTTTGGATTTTTGGGGTTGAATTTAAGCATAGTGTTTCTAGTAGAAAAATATAGTGAGCATGTATTCATATAGATGAATATGGAGGCTTTCTTTATAGACGTTTTTAGAAGAAAATATTTTTATCTACAAGTTCAAATTTAATTTCAAAAAGTGGTATGTCACAAGGTTGTTTGCAACATAGTTCCAGCTTTTTGAAATGATTTTTTTTGGGATTTTAGCTTGATTTTTAGTATGGTATTATGGGTAGATAATTTTTTATCCACAAATGTTCTGGTAGATGAAGGTGGGAACTTCAAATGTATAAATTTTTAGAGTAATTGGAAGATGTTTGCATATTCAAAATTATAAATTTCAAAAAGTGGTCTATCAAAAGGTTTTATGTACAGTTTCAGAAATTTGGTAGAACTAAATAATCATTTTGAGTTCATTCTATTTACTGTAAATGTTCAATTTATTTGAAAAGGTAAAGGATTTGTTTAGTGGCTATAAAGATCAACACTTGAAAATTCAAAGTCTTGATTTTTAGTCTGCATTAGGAGCCTAGTTTTTTTAAAGGAAGGAGTGTTTAGTTGAATCATGAGGAAGATGTTCCTCTTATGGCTCTATGGTTGGACACCCAACATTCAGTTCAGAAAGTTTTGGTTTTAGAGATGTTTGGTAAGGATTTTGGTAGACTATCTTAGAATGAGTTGAGTAAAGTTCTCAAGAGGGGCTTCCTATCGCCTTCTTCTCCTTAGCCTATGGCTACCCAACTAAATACCCCTCCTGATTTGTTCCCTATTTCTTATGGGATTGTGAAGGTTTTTGTGCCTTCCCTTATTCCTGGGGTTGGCTCTAATTTGGGGTCTCTTTCCTTGGAGGTAACCCTCATTCTAGCTGGTATTGGTCCTCTTTAGAATGGGTTGCTAGAATATTGTGTGTTTGGTTTTCTCAGGAGCCTCAACCCCCTTGTCTAAAAACTGATCACCCTTATGGTGTTGGGACCCCTTAAGCTAGTGCTTCTTTTGTTGCTTCTATAGAAACATATTTGCATGTTGGCAACAATGTTACTGAGATTGAGACCCCTGCTCTTTCTATTTCTAATCCTTGTGTGGAAAGAGCCTTGGTTGGCTTGCAACATGCCCTTATTGGTAGAGTTTTGGTTCATAAACCCAATATTGATGTTGTTCATAGTAGGGCTTCTTATCGCTAGTTTTCCTTTGGGTTGCTATCTATAAAGGCTATGATGAACGGTTTTCTTCTATTCTCCTTCAATGATATTACAAGTTGCTCTTGGGTTCTATCAGGTGGCCCTTGGTTTTTGGGTAAGGATTTTCTTTTCTTACAAAGTTGGTCTACTAGGTTTTGATTCTAAAATGATAAATTCTACTCTGATTTGGGTTCACCTTCCAGAATTCCCACTAAAATTCTAGGATGTGTGTATCATCCAAAGTATTGTTTCAACATTTGGCCAGTTCATTTCCATGGACAATGTCACAAATAATATATTGAATGCTTCCTGTTTGCTAGATTTCATGTTTGTATAGAGGCTGGAATGGAGCTATCCAACAATGTTAAACTACACTCCAAGAGCTTGATGTTTGGGTTAAAATTGCATTATGAGTCCTCACGACTAAACCACTTCCATAATGCTAGTTTTTTCTCTTTGTTATGTTATAATGTTCATGCTTTGGTGTAGTCCAAAGTGAAAGTTCATCCCTCTATTGTTAGGGAGAATGAAAAGAATCCTGTTGAACTCTTCAACAAGGATGGTGTTTCTTGCAAGATCAAGAGAAATTGTGTTGATGTGATTGGAAGCTCACTAGTTCTAGAATTACTAATTGGTGTCTTCAATCTCATTGTGCCACTTCTTTGAGGCCATTATTGAAGTTTGGCTTTAAACCCCCTTGATTGTTTGTTGTTGGTTTTGGGTCCTTCCAAAACTTCTTTCTAGTTCTTTGCTCCGACCAAAAGCCTTGTTGGTCTTGTTGTTCTCCTTGATGTTTTTCCCTATCTCACTGGTGGTGAGATTTGTTTTTTCATTTTCCTTTATGGCTGATCTATAAGGGGTATGGGCCCTTCTCATCTTTATCTTAATCAAAACAATGAAAACTAGTTTATAAATCATTTTGAAAGGACATTAGAGACCTATAGGTTATTTTTTGAGAATAGTAATGTTCAAAAATGTATCTTAAGATATGTCATGTGTATGATTACATTTATTGGGATATTGATCTATATGTATATGTTTCATTTTAAAGTTCTAACCATTTGGGTTGATAATTTAATAATAATTACTTTTTTGTCTTTGTTTATGGAAAAATATGTACATTTCCAACCTACTCCAATACCAATTTGTAATAATTGGAAATTAATAGTAACTAAACTTGGGAACTCTTATTTTTAACTAGAAATAAATATTTATAATGACCCAATTTTAAATATGCAACATCTATTAATTAAATGGCTATTTGCAAACTTTATATTTGAGACAAATAATTTAGGGTTTTAATATATTACAAGATTTATAAACATATAATTTTCTTTTGTATTCCCATGATATCTCTAACACTAAAATTACCATTTGGGATAGTAAGATAAATAAAATATAGATTCACAACTCAAAAGATTGATAAAAGCTAACAAACCTAGATTGTAAATATTAATTTCCATTCATTAATACCTATTTTGAATCAATTTATAAGCACAAACAATTTACAATGCTTTTCTTACATTAAAAAAAAATGAAATATTACAAATGCTACTACAATAGAGTTTATGGACTATGGGCTCTTTGTTGGTGTTCCTGACCCTGTATGATGAATCAATCAAGCTTGACCCAATTAGTAGTCACCACCAGGGAAGCTTCTAAAATTATCTTTGATGATATATTCCTCTAGGAAAATGGGTTTCATCCTCTAATCATTAATAGATCCACAAGTTTTCATCCTCAAATTTGAGCATTTGAGCATGTGTTCTCAAAATAGTTTTCTAGTTAGGTTTTTTGAATATTCTGTAGTTTTTATTTGTTTGGCTCAAAATCCTTAATACCTCCTATAAGAAGGCCAAACTTAGCATTGAAATCTATGAATAGTAGAGAGGTACATTGATGGGCATGCCCATACCTATCAAGCACCATTTTCCTTTGGAGCTTAAATACAAATTAATTATGTGAGGACCCATAGATTCAAACCCTAACCATCACATTAATTATCACTAAGGGTGTTTACTTAATTTTTATAATGGGAAGTACATGTAGATCCACACTCATCATATTAAATATTTTTTTTGGAAAAAGGAACCCTTTTTTAGAAGCCATGGTGTTAAAATTGACTTCCTTCTTAGTATTACCTATTTACTATTCGGGTCTTGTTTAGTGGAGAGAAAATAGGCACAATTATAGGTAAAACTAAGAAGGAAGCACAACACTAAGCATTTGAAGATGCTCTTAGATATATGATCAATATATACATGTCACAACTTATCATGGTTGAAGCTAGATTTGGATGTGAGTAGAAAAAATCTAGTTTTCACCAATGGGGTGAGGATGAGGGCTTAAGAGAAGCTTGCATCTCTATAGGATTTGTTGGTATGACTAAACAAGATGGTATTGTTATTGCAAGTATGTCATGACCTAGAGGATTTAACATTATTCCTAATCTCCTTATAGGTAAAAACACTAAATCAACAACTAAAAATCATTTTGGTGACATAAATATATGTTGGAATTAAAAAATGGGGAATACAACTACAAACAAAGGATCCAATGCATCTATAAGGAAGATTGCTCCAAATTCCAATAGAATAAAGGACATCTTCATAATTATGTACTAAATGAATGTGTTCAAAAATAGGTTCCATACACCCATAGAATCATCCCACTTACCATTGCAAGATAATAAATTGCAAATTGAAAATACAAGAGTAATTTATGAAGAGTCAATCCAATAAAGACAAAGAGATCAAAATTTTTGTCCACCAAATGAAATTTAAATCCTCCTTGATCACAAAAATAAATAGGTTTAAAGTATGAAGAAACAATCTACTCAAAGACAATAATTTCCTCCACTAAATTGACTTTCAAATCCTCCTTATGCAATCTTACATTTATAAAAATAAATAAGTTGAAATTTTGTTATATTAATTACTAGATTATGTTATTTATTCCTTCTTCCACAAAATAGAGGTTATCATTATTCAACATGCATTCACATTAAAGAGTGTTTGTATCAAAAGCATTTTCCATAGAAGAATTAGCCTATGCAATAGAATTAAAATAGTAAACCTATTAAACAAGAGATTGTGGGCTCAAGCCCACCATGTTCATTATAATGTGAACACAATTTAAACTAAGTTAAAAATATAAAAATCAATAGCTAAACGGATACAAAAACAAGTTAAAATCATAATCTAATGTTCACCTCAGATTAAGCACAATGAAAATTTGAAACAATAAACAGTCTACAATGTTACCAAATTCTATTATTGTAAGTATATTTTTTCATTGGATGGGATGCAATTGCTCAAAAAACTACAACGCGTACCTATTAGAGGTGATTCATTACTGTATAGGATAATTTGCTAATTTATAGATTTTTGGTAAGGAGGATCTAGATTGTTAGGATTCAACAACAAGATCTACAATGGAGATTGAATGATAATACTTTTCTAAGATCAAAGAAAAATGAAGAGTTTGATTTTAATTTTGTTTAAGATGAATGGTTAAGATGCATTTAAGTTAAAAATAGTATTTTCTTGCAACCATAAAAGTTTATTTAAAAACTAGGAGGGAAATGCATTTATTTTATGATGGTGTGGAATGGTAGGATAATTAAACAATAAATTTATTTAATTAGTTGGTAATTATGATGTGGCAATTAAATTAATTAACTAATAAAAACATTTAATTATTTAACTAGTTAATAATACATGGTATATAAATAAAACTAATTAAATAATACATTAGTTATAGATATGAGATGAGAATTATGCTAATTAATTAATGGAATTATTTTGATCAACTTAGTGACGATTTAATTAATTAGGGACACGAGACAAGAATTATGGTAATTAAATTAAAAAAATATTTTAATCAACTTATTGAAGATGTAGTGAATATATTGAATTAATTAAATATTATATATAATTTATTTAATTCGTTTGGGGATGAGAACAACATGGATAATATTGAATATGATATTTGAAATTGAGATTAGACACAAGATTGAAAGGGGCGGTGAATAGGTAAATTTTAGGTGTTTATAGTAGTATATGTGGTACCACTAGTACTTGCCAACACAATGAAAATAGATGATGTAAAATGATTCTAGGATAGGAGCAAGAGTAATTTTGAAAGGTGCCAATGCTAGAAATGAGTGATTTTGGATGACAATGAGTGGTAATGTATGATAATGAGTGGTTCTTTATGATGGATAATGACCTAGGAGTAGTGTCCACTTATACTCAACCTAGGTACACAGTTTGAAAGTTTTGGTGCTAGAGTTTGGACATAATGTCCAATTTAAACTTTAAACCAGGTCAACTTGACCCAAGGTAAATATTAAAATGTGAACATGAGGATCAAATCTATGATATGAAACCAACCTTGGTTATTTATTTTTGCAATTTGACTCAAGAATAAAAAATCAATAATCTAAACATTAAAATTATTTGAATAAGAGTTAAGTTTTGTTCCTAAAAATCAACTAAAAATCAGAACTCATAAAAATATCAAATCTATAAAAAACATATACATATACTTGAGACACTTGAATAAAAAAAATATAAAACAAAAAATACAAAATAATGGCATAATTGGTTAAGGGCTTTGGGATCGTCCCATGTAGGTCTCAAGATCAATTCTCTCTGCCCGAATTTACCTAGTTATAGGCCTGTTCGGGCCCAGTATGCAGCCTCCAGGAGTTATAGGGATGACTCGCTTTATCAAGAAGCTAAGCTCCGACTCACCCTAAGCTCCGTTTGAGAAGAACAATCTAATCCATTACAGTGCGAGTTGCCTCAACTACTTGGCACTGGTTATTTAAGTTTGGTCATGTCGGTACTGCAATTCCTAAATGTGTCTTTTAGTCTATGTTGATATGGGTTATATCGAGTACTATCTTATTGTTGAGAGTTTATTTTGACAGTTATTTTCTGTCCAAATACTAGTGGCTTACAAATTGTTTTTGTCCAATACAGGAGGACCATTGTTGCTCCCATGGAGTATAACAGTTCAGTTAAGTTGAACAACTATTTTTTAATATGAAATTTTAAGCAATGCAGCAGCAACAGTAGTTTGGAGGTCAGCGACCAGTCATGGCATTGAAGCAAGTTTTACACAGTTAAAAATTTAGTTGTTTATATTGTATTGATTCTGCAACTATTAATGTGGTTTACATTTTGCTGCTGTTTTGGTTTAGTTTGCATGGCTTTATTTATTCTATACATAAAAATTATTATTGTATAAAATTTAATTAAATTAAATAACAAAAAACATATAAAAAAATATTTTAAAATTAGAAAACAACATTAAATTATATTTTATAGACAATTATAAAACTATATTAAATTATATACATATTTGATATTATCATTATATTATATAAATATTAAATCTATATTATTATAAATTTATAAATTAATTGTAGATTATATTATATAGTAAATTATACAAAACATTACTAACTCTGAACTAAGCTCTAACACTATTTTCATTTTTTTTAATGATAACTCTCGACATTTTATATATATATATATTAATATTTAATATATATATATTATAGTTTTTAAATAATTCTATCATAGTAACCTCTCATCCTATACCATCTCAAAAGTATCCTGTCTTTTTCCACCAATTGACTGTAAAAGTGACTAGCACTAAGCTGAGGATGGCTTTATCCTGCTCTGAGAAAACCCAACCTCTGATAGGAGAGGCAGTGGACCAATCAGTAAAGCAACCATGGTTGCCACATACCCTTGGGGTCTTCAACCATACCATTGCCTCCCATTAGATTACGACTTTTTTCTGTGTAACAGAAGAATTCAATTAGATCTGAAACACAGCAAATCCTCCGCCACTTCTTTTGTTGTACGTAACTTTAAGAATCTTACCGACGCATGAGCATCTCAGGGACCGATCAATAGAAACAATTTTGGCTTAATCTGTCTATTCAAACGTGACAATGACATGACTCATTATTTAGGTTGATCACGGATACAATATAGACGTGGTTGTCATGACAGCATGCTGCAACAGTCTACAGAAAGATTGAACTGATTTAGGATTTCGATTTTGGCATATAAATCGACCTAGGTTCATAAAAGAGAATTGCAAATACCCACAACCCAATATTTATTTCTGTTTTGTGTTTCTCGCCTTGAAGAAAATGGCAGATTGTGAGCTTTCAATGAGGTTGGATCGTTCAAGGCCATTCCTGAGAGGGCAATATGATCAGATCGATCCATTACTGCCTAAATTTAGGTCTGTATTACTAGAAGTAGGAGCCTCAGAATGCTGGCACAAGCATGGCAATTTCTTTGAACATCTCATGGATGTTTATAGAATTCTGAAGCTATGGAACGCTCCTGATTCTATTGCCAGGTGTGGTCTATTTCATTCTGCTTATTCCAATTCTTATGTTAATCTTGCAATTTTTGAGCCCAATGTTGACAGGCAGAAAGTGAAAGACCTTATTGGTGATGAAGCAGAAGAGCTTGTGCACATGTTCTGTATTGTTCCCAGGCAGCCTCTTATTCACGACAATCTGCTATTTCAATTTTCTGATGAGGACTTAGTTTCTGCACTGAAGGAATCAGAGAAAACAATTCAAGAGGCTGAGGCGGAGGATCTGAAGCTGGAGAAATTGGAATTGGAGGAAAGAAATGAGAATTGGATTGATGAAATCCATGACAAATATGAGATTCTCAAGACTCAATTGGAGGAACAGTTGAATGGGATTTTTCTTCCTGAATGGAGAAGGAAAATTCAGAAAATATTGCCCCCTGAGGGAGTTGTAGTGAAACATATTAGAACAGGGGAGGATATTCAGGTGCCCAAGTGATTGGTTGCAATCTTTTTATTCATGACCATGGCAGATTTTATAGACCAGCTGTTTAGTTTCCAGGATAATTTGTTTGATAACAGTAACGGGAAGCTTGAGTGGTCAGGAAACAATTGGACTGCTCTATGGCCAGGAGATGGCAAGCCAGGGCTATGGATGAATTCTATTTCCAGAATGGGTGCTCTTTATAATTTGATTGTAAGGGAGGAGAAGCTCTTTCAAAGAGAAGAGCAGAGAAAGAAGGGAAAGGTCAATGGAGAGAAGCTTAGCAAGAGGGGTTTTGAAGAAATAGAGCTTGTGATCCCCCCTGTGTTTGATCACTGCAGGGCTGTGTTATCTCCAACAGATCATATCACTGCAAGAGAATTGTATTGGGATGCTGTTTGTATGGTTCCTGCAAAAAAAGCCCATGAAAAAGCCCAACCACTTCTTGCAAAATCTTGTAAGCTCAATCCCTTTGCAGGAGAACCCCATGTTGTTCTGGCTCACACATATCTTTCCCAAGGCAAGTATGAGGAGGCAGAGGAGGAGGCAGAGTGTGCATTGAAGCTCATGTTAGAGTGGGGTACAAATTGGGACAAGAGGATGTCATGGGAAGGTTGGGTTGCATGGACAAGAGTCTTGGTCATGAATGCAAAGGAAAAGTCCTGGCCTCAGACTGCCTGGGGAATTGTCAATTTGGGTCTTGTAAAGTAAAAACTAGCTTTCAACTTTTCAGACTCTTTCTGGTTTGGCTAGACCCAATATCTATAGCTATTATTATGAACTGTAACTGTATCTGATGTTTTATGTTCTGTACTGCTGCCTCTGATTGAGGGATGCTGTCTCTACCATATCTAAGAGCATACTAAGTATATGCTGTCTCTACCATATCTAAGAGCATACTAAGAGCATACTAAGTATATGCTGTCTCCACTTAGCATATGCAATTTCTCTATATTTATATTGCAGGAACTCTAACTGTATGTAACCATGCCACTGTATGATTTGCTTGTCTGAATTGGAAGATATAATGAATTTTACTTTTATATAAATGAATTGCAGTAGTTTCCTCTATACTAGTAATTGCAAGGATTGCTGAAAAATCTGTTTTTCTGTTCAATTTAAGATTTCTCAAGACAAAGCTCTGCTCAAAATTAAGATTTAAACTTGTTGGGTAAAATTCA
>VDFB02019612.1:0-18238 GCA_007258455.2 Sequoia sempervirens
GAGGAATGTATGTTTGAGGTCCCGATTGATTTGGCATAGTAAAGGGGACTGTGGGAAAAGATGAGGATTGAGTCATTAAATTTTGCAATGGAAATGACACACTAGGACCTTGAGTCCATTGATTGAAAATATTTCCTTGTCCCATGTTGTGAGGATTGCCTTGCGCCAAAGATGTAAACAAGGGATGTGTGATCAAGGTACTTCCTGGATTGACAGAACTTGTGACCAAGGGATTGTTTTGAGGTGGATTGATGGTGGATGGTGTGGATGTGTTTTGTGAAACCAATGGTATGGATGAACCCATTGGAGGATTGGGTAAGTATTTCCCTATTTGATTCAGGGGTTGACTCTGTGGCGCGGTATTGGTATGCCCTTGCGTGTTGTTTTGAGAGATCTAATTTGCACTACTTTGTGTAATGATAGGAACACTTGTGGTATTCATAGATGTGGATGAAGAGGGATGCCCTCGATATGTTGAATTCGTAGTTGAGTAATGAAGATCAAGAGGTGTGTATATCTATTTAGGATCTTCAGGAATGGGAGGAGCACCAAAGCTAGGCATCCAAGTGGTTGTGTTAGGTGGAGGATTGGTTTCAAGTTTTCCCAAAAGGGTACTATTTTCAAATGAAAGAGCATGTCCAAAGTCTTTAGAAAGGATTGTTGCAATACTGGGAATGGAGGTTTGATTTATCCCTAGCCATGGAGTTGTGAAACCTTGTGTTAAATTATGTGCCACAAACATCGGGGAAATAGGAGCTACATTTTCAAAGGCTTGATGTTCCATAATTTCCTCCCTAGTGAGTTCAAACGGGTTTTTTGTGATATCTTCTATCTCATATGGTCCTGATGGGGATGAAGGTTGTTGTAATGGTGTAACTCGAATCCTCAGATCGAATTCTAAAGGATTTGGATCACTTGTGTTGAATGTAACTTTCGCTTTTTCTATGATTCTCTTGTGCAGGGAAAACTTTAGTGGTGAATCTTCACCAATTGACGAATTCTAGGAATCGGCCAAGTTGAAATTGGTGAATTATCACTCCCAACAGGGTGTCCAAATCGCCCAGATTTTATGAAGTATAGGTCCAATGCATGTCCATTCATCAATGAGTTTTTTATGAGGCATATTTAAGCAACAAATTTGCCATTTTCAAACTACGTGTTTCAATTGTATCGACTAATATTTTCGCATGGAATCCCAAAATCATTTAATAAAACACCTATATATTCGCCAATACTATTAAAACATTATTGTAGCAGACCCATTTCGCCAATTAAAATTTACAAATAGTTGCTTGTGAAGACCCATTTCGCCAACTAAAATTTATTAATAGTTGCTTATGAGGACCTATTTTGCCAATAACATTAAAAAATAATTACATTTGAGGACACATTTTGCCTTGAAAATTACAACGTATCATTGTATAAACATGTGGGATTCGCCAAATTTTTAATATACCATTTAAAAATCCTACAGAATTCACCAAATATGGAATCATGGATTGATATAAATACAATCAAAAGTGTCTCATTATTCTTACATTTTTACATTTTACGAGTTCACGAGGTTCCCCTACTACTTCTCCATTAGTCGGCCAATAAAACATAGGCAAAGGAGAGTGATCATTTCTTCATAGTGTTATTAGTTATAATATGGACTATTTTTATCACTTGCTCCCATTCGCCTTTAGCTGCTGAAAATTAGACAGCAGAGGATTCAGAACCAGCACTTTCTGAATTTTTGAAGTTTTCAAAACCTCTGACCCACCGAGTAGAAAGATGACCAAGAAAGACTTGCAACTCAATAAAGTGAACCATCAACCAAGTCGGGGAATCATGAAGTTATGAAAATTTAGAACTCCGCGGCAAGGTTATATAACTCTGAGGACTAGCGACTAAGTTTAGGAAAAGCCAAATATTTTATATTGTATCCCATGGTATTGAATTTGATCTGTGATTTATTATTAATCCATTCCATGAATAGAAATAAATACAACCGAAAGTGTCATTTATTCAAAAGTCAGCCAAAGCCGAAAATGTAGACTTAAAGGTGAGTGATCATTTCTTCATAGTGTTATTAGTTATAATAATAAGTTTTCTTTATCTCTTTTTCATTCTTGCTTCAATCTTAAAGATGATATTGAGTAGGTAATGGGATCTATATTATTATTCTCTATCCTTAAACAAGAAGACATTTTTTTCCAATTTTTATTCGAAGTGAGAGATGAATATGTCGAGCGAATCAGAGATCAATATGTCAAGTGACTCAAGCAGGAAGGATAAGGCTCCTGCTACTCCTTAGGGTGGTGAAGAGACTCCTGCCGCTTCTTAGACTCCTTCTGCTCCTCAGGGTAGTGAAGAGACTTCTACCGCTTCTTAGACTCCTTCCGCTCCTCAGGGTGGTAAGGCTCCTGCCACTCCTTAGACTCCTATCGCTCCTCAGGGTGGTGAAGAGACTCTTGTTGCTCCTCAGGCTCCTCAAGGTGGTGAAGAGACTCCTGCTGCTCCTCAGGATCCTCAGGGTGGTGAAGAGACTGGGAGGCCATCAAAATGCCCAAAACTTAGACGTACCATACAATCTTACTTTGGAATTTCCAAAGCTTCTGATCCATCAGGTCAAGATGGAGCTACATCATCAACTATTCCACCAAATATTGGTAGCATTCCCAATACCTCACTGCCACCGGAAGGTAAAGTTGAGATTGTCATTGATTTAAATAAAAATGCATCAAATCAGGATAGCAATACCGCAGAAGATGTTCCAAGTGATAACCTGGGCCCGGTTAGCCAAAATGAGATAATTGAATTGGATGAGGATGATGATGTTGGTAGCAAGAAAAGGAAAAATAAACCAAAAAGGGGGCGCGAGTGGGAAATGACAAGGATTTTTCAACTTGGTTGGTTGTCAAAATACTCATTCATGGTACCAATGGGGATAGGAAATGCAAACGATATTAAAAAGGCAACATTGGCCAAATGTAATATTTGTAGTTGGAAATGTGGAAGATCCAAGACGTTGCAGCTAAAGATTAACACTATAGAAAAGCATATCGGTAAAGTTTATGAAAAAAAATCATAGACAGAAAGGAAGAATCATTTGTACGATGGAAATCAAAGGAAGAATGTCTTCATGTTAAGTATGCCATAGATTATGAAGAGCATGAAAAAAGAATCTCAAAAATTGTTGCATGTAAAGGTACACTCGAGGCTCAATTTGGAAAAGAAATGGAAGGAGCAAATCTGTCAAAAACTGTTCAGATGAGTGTTGTTTTTCATATTTGTCGAAGTCTATGATATTAGACTACTGATATTGAGGTTTATTATCTTATTTGAATATGTTCCTCTCTGCTTATCCCTTGTCATTGTTGGTCTGTCATGGCCCGGATGGGTTAGAGGAAAACTATCTTTAGCTGCTGATGGAAAGAATTTAAAGATAAAGTAAAGAGTCAAATTTCATTGCATTATCTTTAGATGGGGATTCTGCGGTGAACAATACTTCTTGGAGTGCAGTATGCCATTTTGTATCTCTTGTAAAACAACATGTTAAGCCAAGCTCATCTTCTCTATATGTTCATAAAATGAAGAGCAGGTTCAAGCCCACAAAATATATTTGAACTAGTCAAAAAATCTAAGAATGAAATTGTAGGTATGGATGAGTTGAAAATTGTGAAAAAGTTGGTGTGTGTAGGAGCTGATGGAGCTGCGGTGATGCAAGGTCAAAGGACTGGTGTTTGCACAAAGTTACATACTACTTGTGCACCATACATGCTTGGCATTCACTGCATGGCCCACAGAATTAATTTAGCATTCAAAATTGTTAGCAAGTTTCCTATAGTATCAAAAGTCAAAAATCTAGTCTGAGATCCATGCTTCTACCAGAAGTCTCAGCGTTTCACAAAATTTCAGAGATTTTGTTGGAGTGAATAACCATGGAAACAACCCTTCTCATGGATTTAGTGGAATGGATCTCCTGCATGGAATAGGATTGCAATGAGTTCTTCAGAATATCAATCTTGATTGGAGTGATGTCTAGTATCTGTCTGAGTAGACAAAGCTCTAACCTCTTACATAGGTTAAAGCGATATAGAGAACCTCTTGACTTTAACTAGTCTTCTCCATGCTGGATGTGATGAATTAGCTTGTGAAGAAAGCCGAAGATAGAACTATGTATATTAATGAATATTCCAATCTACGTAAACTTACATGCTTGACCCTCAATCATCTATATCTAGATCTAACACAAGATGGCCCAAATTATTTCATGTGGTGGAAAATTACTGATTTGAATGATCCTGATAATTATTTACAGTTTAATGCAAGTGGGAAATTATGCATCTGTGTACGTGGATATGAGATACAAATGTACCAATGTAAGACAGACAGGCGCTCTACCAAAGAAGTAGTTGTTAACGCAGAAGATTTTCAAGGCATTGTTAAATCTGTTGGTGATAATTTGAAGGAAATTGCAAAATCTCTTTCCTCAGAGATTCATGAAAGATTCCCTTGACATGAAATACTTGAAGCCATGAGTAATGTGTATCCTCAATTTTGGGAAAACCGAGATAACCCCACATTTTTTCATGCTCAGGTAAAAATCTTGATCGAACAATTTTTGAAAACTATAACATACAATGAGCAGAAAATAGAAGGAATCTTAGATGAAGCTAAGCTTAGAAAACAATGTGGTAATTTTCCAATAGCTATGAAGGACCGGTATAAATCCATGGGCAAGGACAAGGCCTTTGGTAGATCAATAAAAGGTTTGGATAAGCTTAGATTAATTAGAAATATTATTGTGGTTCAATGCTCGAGAATATTTCAAACTTGTTGATTTATGTCAAAACAATGAAAGTATTGAGATTAGATGGAGGATGAAGAGTTTTGGAGTACATTGGGGTTTTAGAGAATCGATTCTGAAACAAACTAGACAAGAATTTGGGAAAAATTGCTTGAGGATGAAGGAGCTGTATAATGTCAAAATTTCCTTTGAAAGGTCACTTGCAATCACGGAGGTCCATGAAAGAAGAGGGTTGGGTTGTAACCTCAATTCCAAAAGGCAGTCTTGGTAGCTGAGTAGTGTGATGGGACTCGGACAATGACATTGACAAAAATGACACAATGAATGTTGAATTTAGAACCTGAACTTGAAAGAAAATGGCTGACTTGGAATCAATTCAAGATAGCTCTTTTACTGTTGATGATGAATGTCGGTTTGAGGACCACACAGTCAGTTTGGAAATAAAGAAGAGATTCAAAGAGAGTTAGCGACTTTTAGGTGTTATATTTACTTCATGGATCCTAAGTCCAATTCCATTATTCCATCTTGTAGTTGATGATATTTTATATTGTATTCAATAGAATTGTGAATCATTACTTTATGATATTTTATTTTATATTGCACTTCATGAATCATATTCAAATTCAAAGCATAGTTGATATTTTATGTTGTATTCCATGAAATTATGATATTTTATATTTTAGATTGTATTTTATATTTTACATTAGTCCATACATAGCATTCAATGAGATGTCAGATGATGGCGCCTTTGAAAGGAAAGATAAGTCCATAATGTTGCATGGTCACTGAAACTTGGAACCTTAGAACCATAGTCTGAAGTTTTGAAGTTTTCCAAACCTCCGACCCACTAGAAAGATGACCAAGAAAGACTTGCAACTCAAAAAAGTGAACCATCAACCATGTCGGGGAATAGGAGAGTTATGAAAAATATGAGCTCCGCGACAAGGTTATAAACTTTGAGGGCTAGCGACTAAGGTTAGGAAAAGCACCAAAACCGCTCTCTTCACCAAAACTTAGTAGCAACGAAACTAACCAAAAATCCATCATTCCAATTCCAATAATAGATAATCCATTACATGAATTCATATAAATGTTTAGTGGATATGCTAAGTAGTCATGGAGATTGAGTATTGATGTGTGAATTTTAATGCAATTTCACTAAGATTATGGATGCCTGGAATTAAAATCACCTTATAGTTCATATTTTAATTGTGTTAAAAGTAAAACTTGAGCATGTGCTCAATGATTCATCACTCAACTGAATTATTATTAGATTAATAACATATTAACAATAGTATTAGTAGCATATACAACAATGAACATAATAACAAGTGTATCTAGAAGTTGAAACCACTACCAGACTTTTTCTTCAAATGATATAATAAATAATACAGATAATCGAACATCAACACATTACTGAAGTCTGAATTTGAGCTTTTAAATTGATTATCACTGTATCACATGAAGGAATACATAGAGGCATTGGTAATGCAAAATATTTCTCAAAGACAACTCTACACAAAGCTGAGTTGGAACTTGGAAACTCATATTATCAAAAGTTAAATCACTGCATCACCTTTTCTAGCAACTTCCACTCTTCAAGTGTTGGAATTGTCATTTGTTCTAACTGATGCTATTTGAATTGAAGATTTGTTAACAATTCATGATTTGAATTGGAACCTATATTGGATTCTTCAGTCAATTTTTCATTCAAGGTTAGTAATGGTTTGATGGAATCCAAATAGGTCACCACATCTCGGTTCTAAGGAAACTGATCCAAATCAATCTTCCTTGCATCCTCCATCTTCTTTCTGAAATCATTCCATCCAACGAATCGCTCATTTGTGTCAAAAGCCTCTAGTAAACCAAGCTCTGTGAAGTTCCTTAACTTTTCATCCACCTTCATCTTGTTTGTAGCCAAATGCAAGTATTTCTCTGTTTCACGCATTCTCAAACACTTTTCAATGATGAGTAGAAATATCATTGATCTTAAGCCGATTAATCCCTTTTGATTTCAAACATTATCACTAGCTTTGTAAGACCCTTTTGAATTTGATTTGTTGATTTCTCTAATGCCCGATTACATTTTTTCTCCATTAATTTTTTTAGCTTCTTATGATGTTTCTACGATAGCGTAATCAGATTCAAACATGTCACACAAATGATCAATCCTGCATTATTTCATCCACAGACCTTTTTGTTTCATATGCCTCATTGTTTTTCTCTACAAATGAAGATAACTTATTTTGACAGACCCAATTTCATTTTTGCTTCCATTAGCTTCACCTCCAATATTTTCATTTATTTTCTCTCCTTCTCCAATTTTGTTTCCCTATGCATTTCCATTTGCAATGCTTAGTCTTAATTTTTCTGAAGTGGACTTTTCCTCATCATGTTTCTTGTTTCTCTCATCTAGCCTTTGCTTCAGTTCATTCACTACTGTCTCAATCTCATTCTACTTATCCTCTTTGCTTGTTAATGTAGAGGCAAATTTTTTAATTCTTTTTTCTAATTCATTGCTCTTGTTATCTGTTGATTTCCTCTTTGCTTTCTCATTTGCTAGGTCTGCCTGTAAATTTTCAATTTGAGTTTGCAACCTTTTTTTCTCTCTATCTTACTTCAGCAATGATGTGTACACCAATTCATTGTTCTTCTTTGATACATTAATTTTGTCAGTATTTTTGAGTCTAGAAAAATTGAATTGAAAATTGTTCACCTGGAATTCAGATGGAGCCATCTGATTTGATGGTTTGTTTTGAACTGTGGGAACAAGAAATGTGTACTCCATAATTTATTTACTTGTGTCAAATGTGGGTAATACCATGGTTGTTGTTGGCTCTGAAGTTAGAGCAGATGCACTCTCCATTAGTTGCTTCTTTTCTTTTTTATTCAATTCTGATTTGTTTTTAAACTCTTCAATGTAATCAAAACCCGGGGATGCAAGAATAAGAGTACTTGTAGTTGCTAATGATGTCATAGCTAGACTAAATGGCATTATGGGAGTGCCTAGAAATAGCTCCTTTGTGGTGCATCCACTGGTAGTGTGACTTGGAGTTGAACTTGTCAAAATCCTTTAACTCTTCTGTATGCCTTGATCACCTCGTGTTTCTGTGGTATATTATGTTGTCCTCTTGTGTGTAATTTGTTGTTGTAGCACATGTTGACCACTACTAGTACTACTACCCATACCATCACCACCAAAGGCAGTGCTTGTTGCACTAATCCCTCCACCATGGGCATGTCCCAGTTGTGATTGTGTCTGACCATGAGGATGAGGATTTGAACTTGAAGCTCTAACAAATTGACCTGTATACCCTAGGTCTACTTTTTCACCTCCAAACCCAAGGCCAGATTTATCAACTGGTTTTCTATGCTCTACATCTATTACCATCCAAGGTCCTTGTCTTTGGGACCCCAAAGGACCACCTTCATAACCCATTTTTTTTAGCTATGGTTGCTCCTATAGTAAATGCTTCTTTTGTGGCCTCACTTAAACCAAGTTTGAAATTGACATGGATTTCTTCTTGCCTATCATCATCACTTTCTTCATCTTCTTGTTCATTCAGATGCTCTATATTCCATAATTTGGTAAACTCAAGATCTTCTTCATTATCTCCATACTCTGTAAGAGCTCTTGGATCACCTAGGTCCTTCCTCATAGACCAAAAGGCAGTAATTTTTTATCGTGACCAATTTTTTTCTATAACTTCATTCTCTAGAGAATCTGGAATTTTTACTCTACTAGATGGTTTATGAATTTTTTCATAGAAATTATTGTACCTCCTAATTGTCTTTCGATGCAATGCCATAATTTCTACTAACAATTGTTCAAAAGAAATACCATTCTTAGCAGGACTTTTCTCCATTGCTACTTTGACCTCATCCCAAGAATCCATGTTTCTCAAGTTTTCAAGAAAGGGTTTACTTTGATGTTGAATTCTACTTCCAGCATTCTTATTGAGCACAATCATCAATTTAATGGTGTCACATGGATCATGCTACCAGTGATAGATAGCATCAAAATTTAAAAAATTCAAAAGATCATGTGCCACACTAAATTCTTTTCTCTCGAATGTCATCCCTCCACAAGAAAAAGGTAAAGAAGGAAATAAGGTCTTCTTCCCTTGACTAGTGAAGTGTCTTTCATTAGTACTTTGCATCTGCCTTACATATTCCAAAGCAAAAACCCTTTATGTCACATTTATTGGAAGTTTGTATGGTTGTACTTCTAATCCATAAAATCTTAGCACAGTATATTCTTCCAATAAGTACCAATCAACTAATTGTATTTATTTTCCTTGTTGAATGTAGTTTCTACATGGCATAGGCAATCTAGGCATTGAAGTATTTGTAATTGCTTGATGCAACATGGAGCCAAAAATTAGTCTACAAAATGACTGTAGTTCCTTTGAGAATCATGCAACCTTATAAGAGTGGTACATTCATATACTGGAGCCATTTTCTTTTGCTCAGGATTACTATTACCATAGGGCTGAATCTGAAGCTTATTGGTCTGAAACATTCCTCTAAATTTGAATAGAAAAAGATAGTACAAGTAGGTTTAATGAACCTAATGTCTTGGTGGAACCTCAACTTTAATCATTAAAAAATTGATGTATGCATGGGATTCTAGTGTGCTCAACAAATTATATTTGTATGTGGAACACCATAATGGATATTATACACCATTTCAAGGCATGCCCACTTCAGAATTGCTATCTAGTCGAGGAAAAATGCTAGCATGGAAATAGTATCTTGAACTCATGGTTTAAAATATCCAAATCATAAGGAGGATTATGATCACCTTTCAATTTGTTTCTATCCTAAACTATTCTATTTAAGAAAGAATTTTTCTCCATTTCATCCACTGCTTCATAATCACTAGCAAGCTTTTCTAGGTCAATGTGGACATTTCCAAATTCTTCGGTTGTAAACCCCAAGGCCAACACTTTTCCAAGTTCTTCTACATTAATGGCTAACAATTCTTCTTTGCTATCTTAATTAACAATTTCTCTTTTGTTATCATCATAATTTTGGGCACAGACCATGATAAATTTTGGGCAAGGGAAAACCTCATGTAACATCATGCACCCTAATCCAGTTACCCACGGTGCACTAATATTATTAACTTGCATTTGCTTTGTAGCCTTATTCTCAGATGAAAATCTAAGAGACTAGAATAAAAGCCTACCATGGGTTTCAAGATCATAAATATCATGTAGGTATTCATTAGTGAAGGCACGAGGGTTTCAAGCAATTTTGCATAATGTATTTTTTTATCTAACATTGCTCTAGTGTTATTGAGAATTGGTAGACATGTTGATGCAATCAAAATGCTTAGAATTTTTGAATTCCCTATTAGTCCTTAATTTTTTCTTAATTCTTAAGCCTCTTAACCTAAACCTAAGCTTCAAAAGTTTGACAAAATAATATTTTAAAGCGTCAACTTCAAGCAATGAAATGTAATACGAAATTCTTTAACACACCAGTTTTGAGTTTGATTCTTGAATTCAAAACTCACGTTCTAACAGATTTGGGAGTTACTAGAATGGCTTTGTTGGAGAGGTGGAACTATGGAACCAAGAATAAGGTGGTTCCTTTAATACGACAAACTAAATGACATTAGACGTCCTACTCATTACTTGAGGCTGAAAACTTAACATTTCAAAGGCCTTAATAAAATGAATTACAATGTCACATTAATAGCACATTACATAACCATTAATAGCACTTAACTTGCAAAGGACTTAATAAAATGAATTACAATGTCACATTAATGGCACAACCATTTATTTTATTACAGTTGGATCCAATGTCACATTATTACATAGTATAAATGCAAATGTAAGCGCAAGCGCCAAGCTTCTGTTGGACCGCTGGTGAAAATTTGAAAACGTAAATGTGATACATGTATCTTTGAAAATAAATGGAACTTGTCGGTTCAACCATGAGCTCTAAAAATAAATACATGGGACTTGTCAATTCAGCCATACCCTCATCACTCTGAAAATAAATGCATGGGGAAAGGGGGCCAAATCAAACTGGGGAAATGGGAGCCGTGAAGATACAAAATGTACTTAGCCCCTTTCAGAACCAAACTGATGCAAAAGATGAGGGATTGTAAAATTTCTCCCATGTAGAAGATGAGCACTAAAAATAAATGCATGGGGCTTGCCTGGTAGGCCATGGTGTCTAAAAATAAATGCAAGGAACTCGCTTGGCCAACCATGTTGGGGAAATGGGAGCTATGAAGATACAAAATGTGCTTATCCCCTTTGAGAACCAGAGTCATGCAGACGATGAGGGATAGTAAAACTGCTCCCACCTTTTACTTGTAGCCTCCATGCATTGGGCTAGCACTTATGTCCATCAGAGCTCCTCATCCTAGTTCAAAACCTTTTTGAGAAGTCAGGTGAGCCAAATCAACTTCTTTCCAATTCCACCCATTTTGAACTTGAAGGAAATTGGTCTTTTACTCTGTAACTACATAACTGGAGGCAGGAGAATTTAGAGCATCCTCAATAATACCGCATCATCTTCTTCCTGAATCCTTATTAATTTATTAACTCTACAAAATGAAAACCCTTATGACAATTAAACAAATGATTTTAGTTGTGCTCACTATCCTTATTTATGGGCCAAAATTGCCACCAAAAGTGCCACTACCAGCCTGGTACCTTGTGCACCTCACACATGTCACGTGTGAGCTCTAAGGTTATGTATAATTACCCCTCTTGACTGCCAAGTATGGTGTGAGTTCACACAACTACAAAACCAAAAATCCATAATCAGTGCCTCAAGCTAATGCATGCAAAGGTTTAATGGCAGCTCAAAGTACGTGGTAATCAATTGTCAAAATCGTGATCTCCATTTGTCGATTAATCCAAAATCACTGGATTATTGACATCATCATCTATGATTCTATAGTACATCGTACAGTTTTCAATATAAAACTATCCAATCAATCACTTTGGCTATTCATATGGAATTAATCTATGCCACCTCCTGTAGTACCGTAGCCAAATTTAGAATTTCAATAGAATAAATGAAAGGTAGAGTACTTCGGTTGCATTGAAAAGAGAGAATTAAATGTTTTGTTTTACCTTAATGATTATCAATGTCCTAGGTAATAAGTCACAATAAATTTCTTTCACTTATGATCAGAACTATATGTTGATTTTTGAAACCAATCATTAATAAAATCTCAACCATTGATTTATGAAAATCTAACGATTCTACTGTTATTCCAGAGGTTTCAGTTCACAAGTCTAGTACTTCAAGGATTTACTTCCGGAATGCATCTATAGCCGTCCATTGAAAATTCATTGAACGGTCCCTCTTTTAAAACAAAATTTATGCACGTGCATAATTTAAAATAGGGACACCACTAGGTTGACAAGACTCAACCCTTAGGATTAAAGAGTTAAGATTTAAGGCTTTTTCATAAAATATTTTTGTCTAACTTAGGAAATATTAAACGGTAAACACTAAACAAGAGCACAATGACCGATGGACCTAAATAATTAATAAAATCTCAACCAATGATTTACGAGAAATCATGGGTTCTAGTGTGAGTGCAGGAGGTTCAATTCTCTCATGTCTGGTGTGAGAGATATACTTCTAGAATGCAACTCTGAGTTGATATCAAAATTCATGGAGCGATCGTGGTCCATAATGTGTGAAGTGGTCCTAAAACTTAGACCTTAGAGACCAAGTGTGAAGTTTCAAGGTTTTTGAGAGCCTCAACCCACTTAGACTACAAGATGACCAAGAAAGACTTTGCAACTAAAGGTTAAGGAAAATTTACTTGATACTTCTGCTTTGCATTTTTTTTTTTTGGTTTGATATTATGTTTAAATTGCCAATATTTTTTTCTTAATCATTTGAAAATAGGTTTTAGTGTGATGAATTTTATTTTTAGTTTGAAAAAAAGTGTGTCATGACAAAATATTTTTTTGGTTTGAAAATAGGTTTAATTAATGATAAAATATTTTATTGGTTTTAATGGAATTTTAATGCATGATGGAAAAAATTAGTGGTTTAAAAATTTGCATTTCACAGGATTTTCCAGGACTTCTGAATTAGAAAGATTCATGATGGACTTTTTTCACGAAAACCAAAAAAAATCGCCACTAAAATTAATATTTTTTATCCGAAAGTATACAAGATTCACCAGGATTTTACACCTTTGTGGAGGGGGGTGGGGGGGGGGGGTTTCTTAAAGTTTTCCCTGCTCTTGTGTTGTGATCTAGTCTTTACCATAAATTTTGTGTCACCTATAGCAGAGTTATGTTGAGATTTGTGATGTTTGAACTCTCTAGTTGACTCAAATCTAGGTAAAAGAGACACTATAAGTCTTTTGGGATAAATGATGATAGTTGGGGATGAAAAGGTGGATGATGTGAGGAGTGATATTTGCAAACATTTTGGAACAACACTTTTGACTTTCTTTTGATGTTTTGATGTTGGGATAAAAATATGTTTATGAACTTGTAAATCGTTAGGGTAGACTCGTGACCTTCAAGATGAACTAGTTCAAAGATGATAACTAACTTGTCTAAAGGCATAAAAAAGGATGCATTTCACATACAAAATAGGCAAGTTAAATGGTTGGTTGGTTTGATTTGATGTTTAAGTCACAAAGTGTTGGTGTACTCAAAATTTTGCAAAGTTGGATGAAGTGAAAGATGAATTTTAATGAAGGGGTGAGTGAGGTTTTTGACCCAATGTTGACTTTAAAGTGACCCTTTGTTTTGAAAAGACCAGGGTGGAAAGAATGATGCTAGACCTATTAAAATGTTCAAATCCTAAAGACCCAATGTTGATTTAGATGAGGGGATGGATGGGGATGTTTATACCTGTTTGAATCCTCTTAGCTCGAGCATAAAAGTTTCTTAACAAACGGAAGCGATTGTGATAAAGTATTGAAGCCCACTTCCTACTAAATTGTGCACTATGATACCTATGTTTGCAATGACAGGATGGAGATCTTCCCCTATAGATTTTGATTTTTCAATGGATCATTTAGAGGAGTTCAGTATCGTGAAAAAGACCAGGATTTTGACTCCAAAATAATGCATATAGTTCTAGACTGTTTCTTGAAATGTGCCTGTTAAAGTTTGCTACCAAATTGTCTATATTCTTGTGAAGTTTTAAAAGATATTTCTTGAGAGCTTTTGGAGTGAGATGTCTAAGTCTAAAATGAGGACCTGTAGACCTTCCTTTAGGGATCTTGAATTTACGTGAGATCATAAAAAAATAGTTCAAGTTTACAGAAGAAAGGAAGATATTTATTGCCATGCGAGTGGTGATAATATGGGCCTTATAGCCTCAATATCAGCTTGTTCCTCTTCTTCATCTAAAATGGTTGCGGCATTTCTCCACTAGGTATTTGTTTCTTTTGTTTCAAAAGTGAAGCTTCTCAAACTACTAATGAGATCAGTTTGTTCTCTGTTAATGAGTTCAGATTTTGGTTGAATTATAGCACCTAGAAGATCAAGTTGTTCAATGGGAGCAATCGGTCTCCAAATAGTCATGTGGGGTTCAATTGTGTCAAGCTTATCTTGCTTAATGAATTGATTTTACAATCACTTGTCTTGATTATGTTTTCAAACTAGATGTTTATGTCAAAAACATCATAACTTTCACAATGTCCATTTCGTGAAAATCATGAGATTAAAGCCATAACTACCTATGTCGTCTTTGGGAAATATGGATTTGAGATTAATGTCAAGATATTTAGAAATCGCTAAGAATAAATCCTTAGGACAAGCAGTAATATCAAGGCTAACTCAAGAAGTCCATATTTAAGCCAAAGTGTTTGAAATTTTGAGGATGATAGTGAATGTTTGTTTTTGTATTGTTTTGAAACCAAGCAAAGTTTTAAACTGGCGCACAATTATTACAACTCTAGGTTTGAAACGGCTATATTTTTTGAGTCCCCACTTGAATTTCTCCAAGCACTAAACAATGCGAACAGTTAGAGATTTGGCGACATTGGCTCCCCTCAATGGCACACACTTCTCGAGAGCACCAAATCTAAAAATCATTAAAATCCAAAGATCAAAAGAATTTTTTTTGTTTCTACAATTGAATAGTATGAATGTGGGGTGGCTTCAAAATGACTATTCTTGCACCAACAAATATTAAGGATTTTTGGCTTCTAAACAAGGGTTCATAATAAGGGCTTCCAATTTAGGGGTGCAATGATAAACTTCATCAAGAGGTCTCCCAACCCTTAGAACAAGTGATTTACGCATCATAAAGATATTGGGGTAGAGCTATCATGTACTGCTTCCCATTGATCACAATTTTCATTGCAACCACACATTTATATCATGGTTTGGAAGAGCTTGGCATTAGCTCGTTACCACTTGGGTCGTTCCCTTGGGATGAGTACTTTTTCCCATCAAGGCAGGCCTCTAAAGATAAACAATAGAAAGGAAGTACATCTATATTTCAATAAGCTTCATTCATAGGAACAAAGAGAGAACGTGCTTTGACTTTTTCTCACACTCGCAAGGGGGTTCAATTTTAATCCAAATTGAAAGATGGAGGTGATTTTTCAAAGTGTTAAGGAATTTTTTTGTTTCTCAAGGTCGCCAAATGGTGCAAGAGAATTGCATATACATTCAATAACAACGTTGAAAATCACAAAACATAGCAAACAGTTATAAATTTTAACCCTTCAAAACAGTGATGAGTTCGTTTTAAGCACCAAATGAAATATGAGGTTACCTTGTTCAATTTTAAGCCCAAAGTAAAATGATGATGTGAAGGTTCAATTTTATCCAACTTTGAGCGTTCATTTTAAACCCAAAAAATAATGAGGGTTCAATTTTAGCCAACTTTGAAAATGATTTTTAAACTAATTAAGAATCTAGTTGATTACAAGATTATGGTTTTAAACCCAATGGAAGAGTGAACATCCTAAAGCATAAGAATAAATCATGAACGGGTTATAATTGCTAAAGCATTGGCAACATTCCACAATTGTAAATTTCAAGATGAAAGTTTTCTTCACTTTGGCTCCATGTCATGGAACATACAAAACCACATTAGTCTAACAACCAAAACACAGTCAATGGTGCATCAGTGATCAAATAAATCAAAGAAATTAAATCACATGTCAAAAAAGCAAGCATAAAATTTCTTACCTTGGTTGGGCATTGTTGAACATGATAGCGTCACAATTTGAAGTATGGGCATCACTCTGGTGAAAACGGTCATTGCTCTGTAGCAGAAATAGTGAGCACGATAGCGTCGGGATTTGGTCCAGTGTCGCTGCTATTAGTAGCGTTGCGGTTTGAAATTTTTCAATGTCGCTCTAGTGAATTTTTGGCGTCACCATTTGAAATTTTTAATACCTCCATATTAAATAAGCATCACCATATTTAAATCAGTATTGGTGCATTAATTCGGTATCAAGATTTCAAGTTGTGATGGCGTCGCTATATGGCAACGCTCTTTAAAAAGTGTCATGTCACTATATCCTGCAAAACAACAAACAAACAAAATTCGAGCTAAAAAAGTGTTAAAAGTTTTCCCTCCTTCTAGCACAAGAATGTGAGATAAGGATTGTTAGTGTGGATCGATTACGCTTAATCCATGATGAATTGAAGCATAATTTACCCAAATAAACCTGCATCTACCAAACAAGATCATTCAAATTGAAAAGATTAAACTAAGCATTTATACAAACTGAAAGTTACAAACTATAAAATAGTTAAATTCCTACTCTAACCCATTTGAAACTTATCTTGTTTTAGAATTGGTGTCGTGTTGATGTGAAACGACGACCCTTTCCCAATCTCGTGAATAGTGAGCCTGTTTCAGTCAATTCTATGGAAGAGAATTGATGAAACCATTGTGATAAATGGATGAAAACCTAGTTTATGCTAAAAATGAACATGATGCAAGCTAAATTAACATGATTTTATACTACAAATTATCTAATTATGCTATTTCTAAGCTAATTCTAAGCTAAAAGATGAAAACCCTAATTCATATATAAACTAAGATGGATGCATGGAATCCATTAATTGATGATCTAAGCTATTATGCAATTAGAAATAAACTAAAACAAGCTAAAAGTGAGTAAAGTATGAGTGTGAGTGCATATGAATTCAACAACATGAGCTTTCTCTGAAAAAGATGGATCTATTTGTCTCTAAATAGTGTCCTATTTATAGGAAAGGAAATGAGAAATGAAGGGTTGATATTGAAAAGATTAATCAACGGTCCAAGATGAAGGAGATGAGAGGCATGGATCATGGATTCTCATCAACAGATGAGAATGCATGCTGGGATTTAATCAAGGTTTCACACTTGCCTCAAACAAACACACTTTTGACCTGCTCACACAGGTCAAAGGTAACTTGTTCAAAAGGTTAAAGGTTAAAACTTGCTTAAGAAGCCAAGTGAAAATATCCCTTTTTCAAATGATGGGGGAATAAGAATATTCTTTTAGAATATTCATTTGGGTGAGGATATAAGGTATTTTGCAAATTAAAAGAAATTCTTAATTGTAGAAAAAGGGGATAAGGAATATTCCCCTTTTAGAGGAAAAATAGTTTAATTGCTAATTAACAAAGATTTAATCATAAAGAAGAATTAAAGTGATATTCATTAAATTAAATTATTTAATGAATGGGAGATAGATTAAATGATATTTAATTAAATAACTTAGGGTTATTTAATTAAATAAGATGACTTAGGGAATTAGATTAAATGTTTTCATTTTAATTTAATGAGATGAAATGTCAGTGTAAAGGGGGATGAATTACCTTGATTATATTAATTAAGCTAATAGATGAAAATGATGCAATTAATTAAATAGCTAGGATAATTTAATCAATTAAGCGAAAAGAGGATGGGTTTAAAGAGGAAAATGATGTTAGTAAATCTATTTCGAGTGTATGATATCGTTCAAGACATTTTTCAGTGTCTATAGCCACAAATTATTCTCCATTTTTATCCTTTATAAATTATTTATTAAGAGTACACAAATAAGATTCCAATATAGTTTGGAAGGACTCATTTCTCTAAAGTAATGTGTAACTATAGGACCCTACCTCCAATAAAATTGATGTCATACTTGTGACCAAACAACATAAACATTAACTCCAAGATGTCTTTAAAATATCTAGAAAAGATGTTAATTGAGTACTTTTCAACCTACTATATTGAGGCACATCCACCTTATCTCTAGACACATCATATAAGTGAAACTTTCCCTTTTTCCATTAACTTCAACATCATCATCACATTTAGGAAATATGGTTAATAAGTATGCACCTAATGATGATCATGTCATGTATACATCCCTCCCAAAGTTGTTGAACATCCAGAATACTGAGAGGGGGGGTGAATCAGTATTCCATAAAAGCATTCACATAAAATCCATTTAAACATTATCACAATTCTGACTAAAACAGCAAGAGA
>VDFB02019614.1:0-22870 GCA_007258455.2 Sequoia sempervirens
ATTTAGTTTGATTATATTTTGGAAGCTAACGCTAATCAATGGGCGTTGTGCTGATTTGTGTTGTGAAAATCTTGGGAAAAAATTAAGGGGTTTATTTCACAGCCTCTTCCACTTTTCAGCGGGTAACAAAAAGAAAGTAACTAGGCGGCAAGCCAACCCCTTCCACTTTTCTGTGGGAATAAAAACAAAGAGCAGAAATGAAAGAGTTGATCATTACTATTGAATCAGCATTACAATATTGAATCTCTTACAATGAAACTTGAGATAACTTAGCAATTTGAAGGCACAAATGTTAGACAATGATCTCCATGAAAAATACAAAGATAAACATCAGGAAATAGAATCAAAGGACTGAAAATACCAAGTCTGATATAAAAAGGCAGCATTCTGATTTTTTGATCAGTAACCCTAGAAATCACCAATATGCTCGTAACTTTCTCAAACACCTCCAAATGATCTCAAACTGAAGGCAAATGATACCTAGAAGCTAGGTGTCCAAGTTCAAGCCAACAAACTCTTCCAAATAGCTTTGTTTATTTCTACACACTTCCCAATGCACTAAAAACAAATGGTACGGCCTCCTTGGGAACGGCGATCTCAAGCAAAAATCAGTCTCTCAAGCTAAAATCACCAAAATGGGAGCAAAGGGACCCCAAATGCTAGGCTTCCAACAAATCAATACCTACAAAATCTGCCCAACTCCTCCAGAAGATGCAAACAAAAACTGGATCAGCTAGGTATGTGAAAAGCACTCCAAAAACATCAAATAGAAAAATGAACACACCAAAATATGCCTCAAAAGACATCGAAGGCATACCAAACTGAAAATTGGAATGAAGCCATCACCAATGAAGCTCAATTGCACCCTCCTGAAGGAGCACCAATAATCCAGAAGGCATAAGGCTAGGAGGTATTCCAACCCTGAAGCAAAAGTCTAGATAAAATCTAAAAGCACTTTGTTATAAGATGAATAATGGATCCAAATGAAGAGGTAAGGCACTATATATATAGCTTTTCCAACCCAGAAGTTCAAACTTTCTTTTCCCTCCAAAAGGGATGCCCAAATGAGGGAGATTAAAATAATCTTTTAATTCATCTTTGACATGGACTTGGGCGCCTTATTCCACTTTAAATATTTAAACTTTATAAAATGCAATTGATTAATCAAGTTGGACGCCCAAAACAGAAACCACAACTTAAAAACAACTTAAGTTATATGTCTAGGTGTTGGGGGCCAAAAAGCACAATATAAAATATAACTTAAATTACCAACTTTCCAAAATAGGTTCCAAGAAGGCTAAAGACACCATTGCATATATTGCCCTACCAGAAATAAACACCGAGTGTTGATCTGCTGCCAAACTACACTGCCAAAAATAGCATACTATTAAAAATAGTAAGTGACTCCAAACTCCGTTTGAGCACAAACCTAGCAACTATCGTAACTTACTAAAAATAGTAAGTCCAAAAATGTCCCCAGATGAAAATGCATGTGATACCCTTCTGAAGGCCTCTAAAAACCCAGAACAACCCAGAAAACAAACTGCCAAACTCCTACAAACAACCCCTTGAAAACTCAGAAGAAACCTCGTAGAAAATAGGAAACCCTAATTCTCCCTCCGACTAGCCTACGGGCCTCTAAGATAGGCTAATGGTCATCAGATGGAACTACTGCTGAGAAAGGGACATTACAGTGGAGTTGGTTAGGGGACTCAAAGCCTATGTTTGGCTTTGTGGTGGTTTTCGAAGTTTTCTGGCATGAGTTACTATTTATAGCAATGGCCATTTTTAGCACTTACTCTTTATAGTAAGTTTCAATGTACCTCAATTTGTCCCAGTTTGGTGTTTGGAAACACTTACTATTTTTAGCAGTTGTTATTTTTAGTAAGTGTTATTTTTAGCAGCTAGTCCTAACCTCTATTTCTTTAGCAATGCAACAAATCCTATTGTGAGTTCTAAGGGTGATTAAATTAATATTTATATTTTCATCACTTAAGTTTGTCATAAAGTTACTTTATAACTTAAGTGAGGGTCATGTGTTCATAAAGGGACCCCCTTGACTCATGCCTAGCAAAAAGGTGAATCAAGTTATTTTTAAAAGCTAAATTCTTGCCTCTAGAAGTGGGACGCCAAGTTTGAGGGAGACATAAGTAAAAATTAAAAATAAATCAACAGGCTCATGGGGGGGGCATAGCATTCTTGGAGGGAAAGTGAAATTTGAAAATGTGTTGCCCTAATTTCCCCCCCTCTTCTATATATTCACCTTTTGGGATCTCATTTCATTATCTCCACTTTGGCAACATAACATGATGTTGTTGGATTGTCTCCAAGTTTCCATTTTTGCTGGTTGAGGACAAAAACCCTCATCTCTAGTTGCTAGTTTCGGTGGTGAGAGACCCACCCTAGCCGGCAGGAGTGATCATACTTTCGGGATCACCTTTGCATTAACAGAGTTTATGATATTCATCAATTTGGTGGTGTTAGAATGAAAATTTTCTCTGTATTTTCATGTGGAATCAAAGGTTTTCGTGTGATAAATGAATTGCTTCATTTTGGAGTGTGTTTGGAGGTGTTTGAACTCATTTTCAGAGGTCTAATATGTATTTTCTGAGTTCTGGAAAAGTACATTTTTACAGTGGCTTGAAGCACTAATTTGCTCATAACTCGGTGATTGGAAACTCATTTTGGGCATTGTTCCTTCAGAATCCTCTCTATTGGGTGCCATATTTGGAGTATTCATTTATATTTTATTGGAGTATTGATTTTTAGAGGCAAATCACCCCTCCTAGGGAGCCATGCCATTTTGGAGTTGAAGCTCAACCAGATTTTCTGGATGTAATGATCTGAAATCTGCTTTTCCCAGGTTCCTTGTAGCTGCTCATTGATGAAAGAGTATTGTGGTTTGTTAGCTCCTATCATAGCTATCTGTTGTGCAAGTTTTGAATGTAATGCTGCTCATACATGACTGGAAAAGGGCAATGTACTGGACTGTTATGAGGTCTGAAAATCACTGTTATCAGGTCTGAAAATCAATTTTTAATTCCCTAATTTCAGTTGTCAATCATTGGACTTATTTATCTAGTAAGTTGTTCATGATTAAATGTTATATCAAGATGTTTCTTTGTAAGTTTGATGTTGCCAATATATGCAATCAATTAATGAATGGACTATGAAACATTTGCATTCTGCCTCACCCTCTTATTGCAAGCAAACACAATAAAAGAAATTGAAATCAAAATGCATGAAGAAGCAGAAAATTAAATTAAATAAAAGAAATTAGATATAACTTTGGAGGAAATCGCATGAAAAAAAGGATACAATAAAATTAAATCAAGAAATTTTAAATAAAGAAAGTTAATTATAATTAAAGAATCGCATGAAGACATGCAAAATGGGAACTGAAGTAAAAAGATTGCATGGAAGAAAATATGCAACACTAAAGAAAAGAGCTATTTCTTAAAACAAAAATTGTAGTCAAACCTTTGACATGCAAATAGAAAGAAAATAATAAAAGGAAGAGAGGAGAGACTCCTTTTGATCATCACGCTTGGACAAGAAAAATCACAGAAGCTGCAACTGAAAGAAAGTGATTTCAGGCGAAGGAGGTTGTGCAAAGAAAAGGGTAGTTTATATTTTGGGATTACTAAGGATACTAAGTTTTATTCCTCTCTTTATATTAACTGTACTGTTTTATCCACACCCTAAATTTGTACATGGCTGCACCAACGACTACTGCTTGAAATGGCTGTAAATCATGATGCTTAAATTTATAGTGTCTCATTTGCTAGTGCTGCTACTGCCTTTTTCCCTTGTGATTCATATGCAGTTCATAATTATGATCTCCATTATATGGATGTTAATAGATGATATGTCTGAGATGGATACCAGAAGTTCCATAAATTTAGATACATTTTTTTTAAATGTGCAGCGATGACATTATAAAGACCAATTTTCATATATATATATATATAAAAAAAAAAAAAGATTGTCAAACCCAATTAAATGGGTAAATTGTGACAGTGAACACAAAGAATTTCCACCTACTCTTTTAAACCCAGTTTGAAAATGTGGCAGTGAAAATAGAAAATTCCAGCTGCTGTTTTTTTAACTCAGTCTTATTCCAGAACCATGAACAGTTTGTGATTGTTTAAATATAAACTCTATTTGCAGCCATGAACACCCTGTTTTAATCTTTAACTGTTGCATAATGAAATCAGAAGTGTGCTGGAAAGTATTTTATGTCCGAAAGAAGGATACTACAGTAAAAGTGCAATTATGAAAACATATAAAGATTTATTGTTTTCCTGTTGTGTTCTGAAACTCTTATATAAATCTGCATATCTACTATAATTATGGTCATGTATATATATATATATATATAACCATAAGTATATGTACATATGACAGAGTTGGTATGCATATAATGACAAATTGAGTTTTTCATGAATTACCCTGCAAAATATGGAAATTAGTTAATTACTGCATAAAAAATGGAAGTAGTTTTACATTTACATTTACATATAGAAATGCATGTTAGTTAAACTAGTTGCATGTAAAGGAATTGAATTGCATGTCAATGAATGATTTTACTATTACCATACATGTAAAGTTGAAACAATGAAAGATGTACAATTGAACATTTGCATGAAAGAAAAGAGTAATTATTTAATTTATGATCATGATGCATATCATTGTCTTCTATGTGTGTATTGGGTTTATCTTTCAGGATAGGGTGCTGAATATGCGTTAATAAAGAAGCTTGATCCTGTTTTCAAGATCTACATGATACTTCTAGTGCTTTGGCCAAAGCCATGTGTTCATTTAAACAGATGAAATTTACCTAGCAAATTTATTCATATATTTCTCTGCCATATCCTGATAGTGGGACATTGCATGTTCATGTTTAGAAATGCGTGTATATACATCAGGCTTGCACCGGGATTCCCTCTTGCTTTTTGTTTCTAAGTTGCTAGGTACTTCGTGCAGGGTTAGGTATTCTTTGTGTTGGGAAGAAATCTTGGGAAGCATAAGCTTCGTGGTTGTGCGGAAAAATGTCTGAGCCATGTTCTCATCTCTTGACTTGCAGATAACTGTGTGGGTCGGTGGCAGTCAAAGACTATATTGTATATGTCCTCACATTATTCTTGTATCGTTATATGTATTTGTACTTCCAGATTGTATCTTTAGTTGTTTACATGGCATGAGAGCATGAATTGTATTTTGTATATCAGATCTTATGTTCTTTTACTTGGATTATGCACTACACATATGAGGATATATTATGAAATTTATTTACTTAATGAAGTTGTTTCATTTATATTCCATGCTTATGAGTTATTGTATTATTGATCATTTTTGTGAGATTGTATTGGGTCATGATTCTTACATTTAGTATCAGAGCTCTAGGTTTAACACTAGGGACTTACCTCTATGACGCTAAGTTGTAACTCTGTATTTTTAGGATTTGATTAGTAATCATGGTGCAAACTAGAAACAGTAGACCAAGCAATGAGCAAGAGAGGAACAATGAGAATGGTGGACCGGGAAATGATCAACTTGATAAGTTAGATTAGATCTTGAACCTCTTGACTGAAATGAGGAATAGAATGGATAATTTGGAGCAACGGGTTAGGGGAAACCAAGTGGAATAGGACGGAGGAAACCAACGTGAACTGATTCCAGGGAATGAAGACCAAGGATAATGTGAAAGTTGAGAAGAAATTGTTACTGGAGACCACTTGGGATACTTTTATAATTTATTACACTTTTTAGGAGGAGGTGGTTAGCTCAACTCTTCTTTGACAAGAAGATAACTGAATTCCAAAACTTGATTCATTGTGGCTTGACAATATATTGGGAGAAGTTCACCCATTTGCTCAAGTATGTACCACAATATCACATGGATGAACGATCCTACATCTGAAAGTTCATCTTGGGTTGAGACCTCATTCAAACCCTAATTGATTTTTGAAGGTTTTTGCAAGTTTTCGCTGCGATTTTGCTAAGAAATTGCAAATAAAATCTAAATAAATTCAATATTGCAATTTTATGCTCAGATATGATAGGCGCCTCAATGTATTTAACTTCTAGAGCAATTACAATGATAAAGATGGAGCTATAAATGAAATACAACAAATTTATTGATGAAAAACCTGATTTCTCATAATGGCGGCTGCAATTAATGCAATATGGTACGGCCAGTAAAAGGAATGAATCTCCAGAAATACAATGCCAGATCTCCAGTAAATGCTCAAGACAAAGCCAACGCCCTGAGAGCCAGAATCTGAATACAGGAGAATAATCTCTGAAGAAATAAGTACGCCTGCAAGACGATAGCAGCAGTAATTAGGAATAGGAAATTTCAAAATGAATATCTCAATAATCTCAAACTGTGATCTCTGGATGAAATCACCAAGTGCCAGGATATTTCACAGCCTCATCGTGATCAAGATTTTCCTCCAGAAACCTGCCAGAAACCCTAGGGTTTGCAAACTCCAATGGATGCAACAAAATTGAATAATAAACATGATAGTTCGATTTTGCCTTGAGAAGAAACATATATCTTCTTTGAAAAATTCGACCTAAATCTCCTTTGAAATAATCATTTAAATAAATGATTTAATTTTCACCTTTTGACTTAGGAGAAATGATTAATTATTGGCGTCCCACTTTAATGAATATTAAATACTCATTAAGTCACATTTTAATAATTTATTATAAAGTATAATAAATACTTTATAATTTTAAGAAATAATTAAATATTTAAATATTTCAATAAAGTAACTTTATTATAAAGTCAAATTATTAAATATTTAATAACTCATTAAATACTCCTTATTTCTCCGTAACAATCACAACAATAAATAATTGCAACAACAAACAAAAATAGGAAGGAAGATAAGGTTTGATAGGATGATCCCAGGGTACAACTAGTAGCAAATGACTATGGATGAGGTTTTTGAGAAGGTTATAAAACGAGAGCAGAAACTTCAACAGATGGCAAAATTTCGTAAGAGCCAAGACGATAGGTTTAGGAATAGGAAATTTCAAAACAATAACCATCAAGGAGGTAACAATCGTCAAATCCAAAACCTGAAGCATGGAAACAATTCCCAAGACAAGGCTGAAGGAAATTCTAATGGGAACAATAAGAGGGGTAACTACAACAATAACAACAACAACAGGAAGGATAGGTTTGAAGGACCCAGGGTACATAGTAGCAAATGCTTTGTGTGTGGAGAGCATTATGCCAATAATCTCCCTCAACGGTTAACAGGACAAAGGGGAAGGAATCAGCAAGGAGCAACCAACTGTGAATAGCCCTTCATGAACCTTTTGTAAAATCCACATAGACCCCAAAACCCCTTCAATTGAGTGAGGTTCTCTGGTGGTGCCCAATCCAAAATGGCCTTGATCTTCTCCTACTCCATGCTAACTCCCTTTGAACTGATCACATGACCAAGATACAGAAGCTCGGTTATTCTGAACTCACATTTGGATTCTTTGGCAAACAAAGATTCAACCTCCAAAATACTTAGAACCTCCTCCAAATGATTTAGATGCTCTTCCCACGACTTGTTATAGATCAAGATGTCATCAAAGAAGATTACAAAAAACTTTCTTAGCTTCTTTTTGAACACCTGATTCAAACAAGACTGAAAAGTCGCAAGTGCATTACTTATGCCAAAAGGCATAGCTAAAAACTCATAATGCCCAAAATGGCATCTGAAAGCAATCTTCTCAATATCCTCCTCTCGCATTCGAATTTAATGATAACTAGATATGAGGTCTATCTTGGAAAAGTATACTGCACCATGTAGCTCATCAATGACCTCATCAATCCTCGGAATTGGGTACCGGTTCTGGATGGTCTTCTTGTTGAGGGCCCGCTAAAGTATGCACATGCGCATAGTGCCATCCTTCTTTACCAAAACCACTAATGAAGCAAAAGGACTCTTGCTTGGGTGGATGTGTCCCATGTTCAAGAGTTCTTTCAAGGCCTTCTCGATCTCATCCTTGTGCCCTTTTGGATGTTAATATGGAGTAGTAATGATCGGCTTGGCACCCCTTCATGGTCAATCATATTCTCAATTCCCCTTTTAGGAGGTCTTCCTGGTGGAATGTTGCCAAACACCTTGCTTCGCTTTGTGATCAAAGCTTGCACATCAGGATGATAATTTCTTCTGTTTTGGAGGATTCGTAGGCATCATTACACATTTCGCTGCCAACTCTACTAAATCATGTTGAATCAACCATTCCGTCCTCTTGAATGAAACTATGTGAGATCCTCCATTTGACATCCCTCGCAAGCTCTCCTTCCCATCAGATGTGAATTTCAACTCCAAGGTTTGAAGATTCAAAGTGATCTCCCCTAGAGATCACAACCATTGGATGCCTAAAACGGCATTGATGTCACCAATGCTTACTACGTAGAAGTCATCTTTGACTTAATAGTCGCCCAACTAAATAAAAATATTTGGAATCTTTCTGGTACAAATGATTTTAAAGCCATCAACCACCATGACTTTGAAACCTTCGAACTCTTTAGTCTTGAGTCCTCTCTTGGCCACAATCCCTTCATCTATGAAGTTATGAGTTGCTCTAGTATCTATGAGAGAAACAATACATTTCCCACAAATAACTCCTCAAACTCGAAAAGATTCGGTTTTTTGGAAACTGGAAAGTTGGGCAAATGCACCCCCACTTCCTTGGTCTTCTTCTAACTCTTCCAGGACCTCTTCTTCTAATGCTAATTCATCAGTAGAATACGCCTCCAAATGATGCACTTTGCCTCTTTCGAAACACTTGTGTCCTGGAGCCTACAGCTCTTTGCAAGTAAAGCATAGTATCTTCCTTTGGAGCTCGTTTTGGAGGTCATCATCAATTTGGGATGGAAACTTATTGGTCTAATTTGCATCTTTGTGAAAGGGCCTCTTGTCTTTCTTGTTTGAAAAAGTCTTTGACTAGAATTTATGCCTAAGGGTAGCAAACCCCATACTCCTTGCTTTTCTGATAGCCTGTTGTAGAGTTGGTGAGTCAAAGGCCTTCACCCATCCCTTCAACGGTTCCATTAGCCCTTCAATGAAAAGGACTACTAGCCTCCTTTCTGTAATGTTGGGCACCATCACAAAAAGTCTCTGAAATATCCCCCTTTTTTTTTTCAATTTGAACACAAGACTTCACCCATTAACATTAGGTAAATGAAAGATAATCCAAATGGAATGCAACCCTTCACTTTTTGATCACCTAGATCCCAGTGAGGGCAAGGTGAGGGCAAGGTGAGAGCATACGGTGCAAGGGGATCGTTAAATGAATTCTAAAAACTGAAAGTACAATACTAAAATGCAAACCTTCACTTTTTTATTACCTAGATCCCAATGTGGGCAAGGTGAGAGCATACAATGGAAAGAGGATCTCATTAGCTAAAATACTGAAAGTTGGAAATACAAAGTGTTGATGGCTCAACTGACCAACAAGGAAATTAAAGTACTTAGGCAACAAGCCAACCTCTTCCACTTTTCAGAGAGCTAGAATGAAAGTAAAGTACTGAAATGAAAAGTAACTCGACCACTTATTCAGCGGGAGTGGAAATACAAGTACTGAAATGAAATATTTGGGCGGCAAGCCGACCCCTTCCACTTTTCAACAGGTATAACAGAAATGTAAAGGGCAAAAATGTAAAGAAGGTTGATCAGTACTACTGATTCAAAGCTACAATATGAACTTCAATTGCACTATAATTAGATATGCATATCTGAAGATCACCAAAATGTTAGGGAACAATCTCCAAACAAGTACAAGATATCAAACTTATGAAATATGGAAAAATGGAAGAATTTACCAAGTCTGATATGAAATTGCAGCATACAGAAAATCAGACCAGCAATCTCAAATATCACCAAAACGCTCGCAACTTCGTCAAAACACCTCCGAATGACTCCAAACTGAGTGCAAATGAAGCCTATGATCATGGTGACCAAGAACAAAATGAGAAACAATAACAAAAAGCTCCAAATTATTTCACACACTTCCTAATGCACTTCTAGAAATGGTACGGCCTCCTTGATTGGGGCGACCAGGTCTAGAAAATCTGAAACTCAACCAAAAAATCTGCAATTTGGAGGAATGAGGCGCCCAAGATAGGTGTATTCATAGCATCAATACCCAGAACCAACAATAAATCCTCGAAGGAGATATGAGTCAAAACGTGCTTCAGCTAGCACCAAACCAACAACTCCAAAATCAGAAAACATCAAAGCAATCCATCTCCAATAAGCTCAATCTGCCCCTCTAAGTGAAGAGCAGTCACTGAATCAGCTAGGTACTATCTTGCAAGTATGAAACTAAAGGGGGCTAGGAAGTATGCGTTCCTTGAAGCAAGGGTTCTGCAGCAATTTCGGCAACACTTCGTTATGATAAGCAATGGATGATAAAATGAGTGAGCAAGGCCTCATACTTATTGCTTTTCCAACCCTAAATTCAATTACACTACACTTCAATTTGCATTTCATTTCATGAAACTAGGCATTCAAAATAACTTAAGTGAAATAACATTATAAAACTCAAATATTTCCCAAGCTAGGCATCCACTTTTGCCTTGGTAAATATTTCACTTAAAAACATTATGCTCACCAAAAGGCGTCCAAATATGAAAACTCATAAAGCACTAAACTTGCCAAAACAAGCTCCAAGAATGTTGGAGACCAAACTGCCCCATATTGCCTTACCAAAAATAGACATTACACAGAACTGTTGAACTGCTGCTAAGAATAGCACTGCCAAAAATAGCACTAACTAAAAATAGCATATTGCTAGAAATAGTAAGTGACTCCAAACTCATTTTAAGCACAAACTAGGCAACCGTCGTAACTTACTAAAAATAGCAAGTTCGGAAAAGTCACCGGATGCATGTTACACCATTTTGAAGCCCTCTTAAAACCCAAAAACCACTCTGCAATACTCTTGCATACAAACCCCTGAAAGCTCAAAAGAAACCTCCAAGAAGACAAAAAACCCTAATTTCCACTTCCGACTAGCCTACGGGCCTCCGAGATAGGCTAATAATAAACTAATGAGATTATGAGACTACTGCTGAGAAGGGGACATTACAGTCTCTGGAATTTGGAAATGAAAGAGTCAAGAGATTTGTGTTGTCTCAACTAGGCAAGCTCTTGAAACTGCATCTCAAGATCCTTACAATCAAACCTCTCAATAAGTTTATTGGTGAACTCATCATAAGAGGTAATCATGTTATGGCCAAGTGTGAAAAGGCCTTGATACCATCATTTGTGGGTTGCTCCGTCAAGGTGCAAAGTGGCAAACTTGATACCATCTATCTCCGGCATTGGCTTTAAAGACAAATAATTGTCCAGCTTCTAGACCCAAGCTCTAGCTAAACACTTGTCACTCCCATTGAAATGAGGCAAGGTCACTTTTCCCAATAATTGTTAATAGTCTCCTTGCATCATTGGGCCTCTATTATCAAACCTTACACCTCCCCTTTTCTTCTTTTGGTTCATGAATTGCTCCAAGGTCAAGATCTCTCAGATTTCAAGTGGGTGAGTCGCATACTTCACATAGCTATTTCTTACTTCTTCTGCCATATGGATTGGAGCTTCTTGCTCAGCTAGGGGCTCTTCTCTACAAGTGAATACAGGTTGAAGTGGTCTTAGCTTACACCCAACGAGAGTACCAATAGTGCTCCCATTACCTCCCCCTCTATGATTATTAGGCATTTGATGCATTGACTTATCTACTCTAAAATTGGGGTGTTTGGGGGACAATTTGATTCATCTTTGCCAAAATTGAGGTGTTTGGGGGACAATTTGATTCATCTTTGCCAACAACTCCGACATCATCTCCAACATAATGTCAAAATTTCTCTCTTTTCTAGCATTCGGACTGTCAGGTTGGCCTAGTGCCTTCCCCTTATCTGCCATATCCCTTGATACACTACCATTGTCAGAAGAAGAATCCAAGTGGACTGAAATTGTCTCCCTTTCTCGCTGTAGGTGGGCTCTGAGAACTTCTCAAATGTCAGCTCAACTAGAGTTTGAGGAATCTGGTATAACTATCTCTTCTGCTCACGGTTATAATAACTGATTTCCCTATCACTCATAGATAGGTTTTAGCAGCTGCAAGTAAATCTTAGGTACAGGTTGGCAGGATGACCAGCTGTGATACCATTGTAATATCCACCCCAAATTTTTCAAAATTTGCAACTCGTTAGCATTAGCAAATAAGCAAAGATAATCAACCGGAATAAACTGCCTTCCACTTTCTGATCACCCAGATCTCAATGTGACCAAGGTGAGAGCATACGATGGAAAAGTTTACGAAGCTACGCTATTGAAGTAACCACTTGTTCAGTGGGGTGAGTATGAATTCTCCAAAGCATGAAAAGAAACATCTGCTTATTCAGCAGGAATTACAATGCAGTGGGACGCATAACTAACAAGAAAGAGATCATCCACTTATTTGGCGGACATAACATGAAACAAGAAAGAGTTCATCCACTTATTCAGCAGGAATATAGAGATGCCACTTATTCAGTGGGGTTAGTACTGTTGTGACCTATTTCACACATCGCCCCAAAGGGATGGTGGTTTGCTCTTAGGGTTTAGCTTTGAGTAGCAATTTCATAGTGATGTCTGGGAATGTGTCAAAGTCTGGAGTTATCACCGAGCCAAGTTGGAGTTTGAGCCTGAAACTGAACGTAAACATCATAGAAGTGCTTAGAAGACCCGGTAGATGAGGATCGCCTGCTTTCGTCAATTTTGCACTTCCTATTTTTTAGGGATTCTGCTTTTTTGCTTTTTTCGTTTTTGGCATTTCTGGATCAATCTGGAATTTACTATTTTTAGAAAGTTGTTTTTTGCTTTTTTCTATTTTTAGAAAGAAATGCTAGGTGTCACTGGCAGTGGAATGAAAGTTTCCACTTTTGGAACAAAAAGCAAGCAAAAATCTAAAAATCGGAAAAATCATGAGAAAAGCAAGGAAAAGCACATGCAAAATCTGGAAAATCAATTAAAAATTGCACCTTCAAGGAAGAAAATCAACGAAAAATCAAGTAAAAAGCAAGAAGATTATAGTGAAATTCCCTAAGTCTGGAGAGGTGCGCCCCATTATGAAATCAGTTAAATCTTGGAAAAATCCAATTAAAATTCGTCCATTTGAAAAGTCTTGCTAAAATTCGCCCAAGTTCAAAGAAATCCAGTTGGATGATTCAAAATTCCAGTTGGCAATGATGAAAATTCGAATTGGGACTTCAAGAATTCCAAGATGAAGTTAAAATCCACTTGAAAGGATAAAAATTCCAGTTGAAAGTCGAATTTCCAAGGAGAGAATCGAAATTTTTTCTAAGGCAAAGAGTTACCTTGGTAAAAGGAGAAAATCCAGTTGCAAAGTGGATAAGTCCACTTAAAAGTCGATTTTTCTAAAGGCAAAGAGGAAATAAAATAACTTAAGTTTTTATTTAAAAACTTAGCAAGCAAGCAAGAAGGGACGCCTTGAAAAATCAAAAAAAGAAGATAAGATTGCTTTTTGCGTTTTAAAACAAAGCACCCAATCAGAGAAGAGGTCGACCCAGGCCAATAAGGAAACTTTTTATTATAAAAGAAGTGCTTGAGAATTTATTCTTCATTATTCACAGGCAAACTTCTCTTAGCCAAAGGCGTCCTCCTTTTCTTCTTGAGCTGCAAGTAACATTGATTCCAAGCACAAGGTTGGATATTTTTCTTCTATTTCAGATTTCTCAAGCAACTACAGAGTCATGGCTGGCGAATCTGAAGAAAGAAAAAAGAATTTTTATCTTGGATTCACAAAAAACTTCAGTTTTCAGCTTTAAAAGTCCAATAAATTGTTTAAAAAATTCTTTGAATGTTCTTAAAAAGAGATAAAAGTTGGTAAAATTCCATTTTATTAAAATTTATTCTCCAACCAGCCTAGGCAATCGAGTTCTAGAATTTTTAATTAATTTATTTAAATATTCTCTAGCCATAAAATCGCCTTCTTTGCAAATTGTGAAAATTTTCTAACTTCAAGCTTCGTACAGGCACAATGTCTACTTCAAAGAACGTAGGAGGTGGAGTTAGAAAGATCCAAGTGAAAGAAGTTCTCAGGGAATTCTATCCAGAATCTCAACTGTCGTCAAAATGGAAGAAAGTTGTAGATACTAACTTCGAACAATTCAATGCGATTCAGCACAAGAAAAGGATGTTTGGCACTCAGCATGAAATGCCCACGCCTATTGCAACCAACATCGTTAAGTGCGGACTTCACCAAGCAGCAGGATTTCCGCCTACAGTTCAGTGCAGTGAGCTGATGGTTGAGTGCGCCAAAAGATACAATCCACAGACAAGATCCATTAAAGCATCTAACGGGATCACTTTGGCATACTTCACAGAAGATTCAGTCAGAAAGGTGTTTGGTATTCCTCATCGTCACAAAATGTTGAACAGGACCCGAGAGGAATCACAAACCATGTTTGATCAGGCCAAAGAATCTTGTATGGACATAGTTAATTCCAACTGGATTAAGGAACCAAAAAGGCATCGCTCTAAGCTACCTAAGAGATTGATTTGCACGGATTTTAAAGAAGAATACAGTGACATGATCCACATGCTGAACAGGATTATGGGTACTTCTCAGGAGCTTTCTTTGAAGTATGGATGTTTTCATATGTAGAGGAGGTCGTATTAGGAATGGAAACAATAAATTGGGCAAAATTAATAAGTGATAACATTGATTTCCAGTTAAGAAACTTGGAGAAGACCAAGACCTTCTATATGAGTTCCTACATAGTCTACATCCTGGCCCGGTTTACCAAGTATAAAGGATTGATTTGCAAAGGGGAAGTTGGACTTCGAAATAACCAGTTCAAAGCATATGATTGTTACCCACAGCTACAGTTGCATTATAAGGACAATTATAAGATAACCAATGACGCCTTCCTCATGTATATCACTCGATTGCTTCAAGGAGGAATTCAAAAGAGGTTATCTAAAGAGGCTATGGTGTTGCTTGATAAATTCGGATCTTGGTTCATCCAATTTCCGACTTTTACATACATAAGAGTTCATGGATTCCCAGATGCTCCGTATAAACTCCCTCGGTATCCAACGACAAGATTATTATGCTTGAAGTTGCAAGGCAGTTGGCACATGTGGATTCCATTCAAGGGAAAAAGAACAAACAAGGAGTGGATTTTCCTGTTGCAGTTGGGAAAATGCTAGAAGTTGCCCCTCATTGCAATCAGCCAAGGCAGCAAAGTTAGAGTTACAATTTTATAAGTTTGGCACTTATAAACCGAGGTCTGATTATGATCCATATTTGAGAGTTCACGGGAAGAAGTCCCTTCATGTTATGCAGATTGAAGACTATTGGTCTAACTTGGTGGACGAATATGGAGTCAGGAAGAAGATGTGGTCTAGAATTCCAGTAGACCTTGTGAAAAAGTGTGACTTATTCCCCGTTCCTGACCAGGTAAAAGACAATGGAGAATACGTGCATCCTCAATTTGAACAGGAAAAGAACAAGCCTATCTTGTTGCCCAACTGGACACAACCTGAGTTGACTGATTTGGATGTATTGATGAAGGACATTGTAGCGTACTCTAGGGAATGGGTGGATAATCAGATCAGCAGATTAAGAAAAGAAGGAATCTCCCTTACCTATGTCACGCTGAGCAATGAGAAAGTCAAGGAGAAGCAGTTGGAGAAGGTCCTGATGAACTTCCATGTCCAAGCAAGAGGAAGGCAATGATTGAAGATCTTCAAACAAAGGAAAAGGAAGCAGCTAGTAAAGAGTTGGAAAGTAAGAAGCAAAAGGTGAATGAAATTCCATCATCTTCAAGTACGTTATCAATCAGAATAGTAGAAGAAGCGTCCATTGCTGAGATTGAACCAAACCATGAACAAGAGGTTGAATTTCAAGAGTTAGAACAGCTGGATTTTCTTCAAGAGCAAACCTTCACTGAGTGTTTGGTGATACGCTGATGATTGAAGGCATGGGAGATACTGAGATCCTTGAAAACAATGAGGAGTTGGGAGATGAAATAATTTCTGCCTTGAAAGAATTGATGATGATATTCAATTGGAAGATGGGATGGAATTATCCACTATCCCAGCTTGGTTGATTGAAAGTTTGATGAAGAAATCTAAACCACTAGATGAAGTTCAACCAGTTGAAAGCATGCAGGACTTCTTAGAGAGGATTGGCAAAGCTAAAACGCCAAAGAAGCCTAAAAAGTATTCTCAGATTATTAGAAATGATGCAAGATCCAGGGTTTTACAAGTTGCAGTCCCAAAAGTTGACAAGCCTAGAGATCAGATTACTCCTATGGACTATGATGTTACAACGTTGGACATTGGGCCAACCACGATAGAACAAGATTTCCATGAGTTAGCAGACACTTCCAAGGCCATCAAGGAGAAGTTTGACAAAACAGAGGAGAAGAAGGAAAGACTAGAGCTGGAAAATTTGAGATTAATAGAGTTCATTCAACAAATAACAGCCCCCTTGCGCCAAGAAGGTGAAGCTTTTATCCCACCATCATCCCTTCCTTCGGAATCCGTTGACACTCTTGAAGCTATGAGGATCACAAGCCAAGCAACTAGGAGTTGGATCAACAATATCTCAAAACAGATGGAGCAATTCTTGGAGAAATGTGCTCAGACTTATGACAGATCAGCCTTGCTTATGACTGAAATTGGCCAGATTGAAGATAATTGGGAAGACTTCCAGTACATAAATGACAAAGTAATACCTCGTTTGAAGGTTTTAAAGGAAGTATCCCTGCAAATATTGATCCAAGAAGGTGTTATTGAGGAAGGAGCCTCATATGATTTCAGCAGATGGTATCATTCCTTGTTAGCAAAGAAGAAGATATATGATGGAATGAAAGAAGAGTGTGCTGTTATACAGAATTCTCTTGGGAAAATACAGTTTAAAATCCTCACCTCTCTTGAAGGATTAACAGGGCAGGAGCATCATGATACAAATGGCTTGGATTTGGAAGGATTGAAGAAAAGTGTGATGAATATTTACTTCAAGGAAATGCAGATTATCACAGAAAATCAGCTTGATGACATGTCTTCTCTTTTGACCTTTATGGATAGCTTTCAGAAACAAGAAGGTAGATGGGAAAATACTTTCACTCAATGCCTTGAAACCTTGGACATAATGGGAGTGCAGCTGGATTCTATGCCAAACATATCAATGGAGGAGCTCGATTTGGTGTTAACAAAATTTCTTGCATTTGCAGCCAGGGAGCAGGCCAAGGGGAATTGCATTTTGGATTCCCATTTGCTCGAGTAATTTGCAAGGTGTCATTATTTTCCACACTCCAAGTGGCTCGTCCTACTTGTGCCATGTGTCCATGGAGTTGGTTATGCTTTTTAGGGTTAGGGTTTCTTGGAATAATCTTGGCCATTGATCTCAAATCAATCTGGGCCGTTGCTTTGTAATTGGGGTGCCTATATAAACCCCACTCATTTCATTCATTCGGGGAGACTTGTGAAATTGTTGCTACTAGTGCTATTCAAATAATGATTTGATTCATAGTTGAGCATTTGTTATTTTGAGAGCTTGCATGGTTTCATATTTCTTCAATAAAGTAAATTAGTTTCAACATTTTTTAGATGAATGAAAGATTGATAGTGTTGAAAATAGTGAAATTAGTTCATACCTTTTTCAATTGAATGATTTTCAATTTGATGTGCAAGGTTAGTCTGAACTTTGAAACTGTTTAACTTGAATTCTATTACCTATATGCATTGTTCGAATTGATGGTGGTATTGTGTAATAGGACATCATTCGTAAATCCCATTGAAGATTGCACCATCTTTGTCTAGTTGTAGTCATCGTGCTTGGCAAAGCAAAGATTGGTTTAAATTTCACTATCCAACATTTGTCTCTTAAGTTCATAGGAGTAGTTTAGCATAAGTCTAGTTTCTAAACCCTCATCCCTTTTCCTTTTTTTTTTAAAATCAAAAACCCCCAAAATAAAAGAGCATTCAACGTCAAATCAATCTAAATCCCTACTTTTGAGTAATTTGTTGTCCAAGGTCCCTTTGTGATACCAGCATATCACATCATCCATTGAGCTTGTCCATCCCCCAACTTACGAAACATTGGAATTACCGTATGACCTTTCTAGCAATCTTAGCATACGAGGTAGTTTTTCAAGAGAGGATAGAGCGTCTTTGGACTCTTTGTTCTAGAGTGTTCAGTGTGTCATAAAACACGCATCAACGATTCAAAACCAAAGATGAGCAAATTATTGAATGGTACTGCCAAATCAGTGTTACAATGTGAGCTAAATTCAAATGATACTAACAAATTAAAATTTGCTATGTGGCTACAATATATGACTCAAACATGAAATAATCAACCCCACATGAAAGCCCACTAAGGAAACAAACTAACCTTGCAACATATGAGCAAATATTCATCACAAAAGCACGAGCAAATGAAGATATATAAGGTCTGATATGTTGTTGCAGCAATCTGATATGAAGTTGCAGGTCTGATAACACTTCAAAACAGCAAACTACAAGATGGCAAACCACCCAAGGATGTCATCCAAACACCCTAGAAAAGTTCCCAACTGTTTGCAAGGCCATAGGAAGATAAAAACACAACCGAATGGGACTCCAAATGCTGCTAGGATGAGCAGATAACTCCCACGTGCCAAAATCACCTCAGGCCCAAACTGTACAGCCAGCTGAAAGGGGCGATCAGCCTCTAAAAATTCGATCTTCCATCATAAAACCTGCTCCTTGGAACAAAGGGTCGTCCAAGGTATAGAAACAGATTGGAACAATACCCACAAAAAGTTATGTGATGCTTCAACTGGAAAGAGCCAAGAAGTCGTATAGCCTTCGCAAGGGAATGGTATGGCCAGCGGGTGTGGAACCAAGAAAAAACACTCCAAATCACTCCCAAAATCTCTACAAATCAATAACCACACCAAACGATGCATATCCTAGAAAACATCAAAGCAAAACATCATGGAAATAAACTGAAATCTTCACCAAAGCTCAATGGCAACTCCTGCAATGAAGCCACTCCAATGTCTAGCTAGGGAGTATCTCTCAACTCCGAAACTAGAGCAACTTTGTAGGTTTTCGTCTCCAAAGCCCTTGAAGGATTCAATCCTCAATTAGACAACACTTTGTTATCATTAATCAACATAATGCAAATGAGAGCACAAGGTGAGTTTATATAGAAAGTAGGGCTCCAAATTCAAACTCCTTTTCCCTTCAAAATGGGATGCCCCTCTAATAAGATATATTTAATTTATTTAATTTTCAACTTATTCCTTCAACTAGGCATCCACCTTAGGAAATAACATTTACCTTTTGAAAACGACTTAAGTGACCCTTTCCCTAAGCGTTGAGCACAAGGGGGGTCAAAATTGAACTTTAACTCAAGTCATGAAATTACCTTTTAGAAGATTTGAGCCAAGGCAAATAAATGTTATGCTGACATTTGAACTCACCACTGCCGAAACTGGAAACCATACACAGTACTGCTGCCAAGACCAGGTGCTCAAAATAGCGCTTACCAAAAATAGCAGATTGCTAAAAATAGTAAGTGAGTCGAAACTCCAAACTAGCCCAAACTAAATCACATTGGAACTTTCTAAAATTATAAGTTGCTAAAAATAGCAATACTACCGACCAAGGCCTAGAAAAAACCCACAAAAGCTCACTGCCAACATTAGAATACTCTTTTCGAAATGCTGACACAAAACCTTCAAGGAACCTGGAATCCCCTTAACTCCTCTGTTTAGTCTTTGAGACTCCGAAAAATAGGCTAATGGTCACTGAAAAGCTTAAGATTGAGAAGGGGACATTACAGTGGTTGTAGGTGGAGCCATTAAGGGTTCACACGTGGACATATCATTTGCAGATTATGTAAATTAGGATGTCCTGTTTCGAGGAAAATTTCAAAGTTTGATTGATCGGGAGACTTCAAGGAAATAGCTAAGTATATGGTTATTATTTTATTTCCTGCACATACTCATACCATTCTAGCGTCTACAAGTCATACCATATATGTATTATAGGTTGATGAGTGTCTCCAGGTCATACCATATATTTATTACAGGTTTACAGAGAAAGATAATATATATGCAAATACTTTTATCAATTGTGTAGGGTCAGTTTGTAATGTCCCCATTTTGGAGGTAGTGTAATTTAATTAAATTAATTAATTAAGTTGTCCAAAATAATAATATTTCATGAGGATGACTAATTGATTATTTTAATTAAATTAAAAAGTGATATTAAGTTAATTATTTATAAAGTTATCAAATAAATAAATATTAAAAGGTAACTTTATATTTAATTAATTTAATAAAGTGACTTAAATAAAATAATATATCATAAAGTAAATAAAAATAAAATAATATTTTGGAAGCTTCTAGATTCTGGGCCGACCTCTTGGTGAAAAAGAATAAATAGGTGAGGCCAGCCATTGTTTCTTCATCCAGGAATTGTTGTTTGAATTGATGACTTTTGGTGGTGGAGAAGCCAACTAGGGTTTCGGCCATTGGAGGACCTTTGGAGACGAAAACCCTCATTAGTTACGCAATTTTGAGGCTGTGAGATACCAGCTGAATTATTGTTGATTGTGGGCTTTACTTCAGAAGTCCAATCTTGTGCTTCATTGTGGAAATTATTTGAGTACAATAGCTGATGTATTATTGTACTTATTTTGAGTAAAGTATTTGACTTACAACAACTAATGTATTGTTGCATTTGATTGAGAAGTTACTTCAGCAGCTGATGTATTGCTAAGATTGATTATTTTGTTGAACAAAAGTAATGGCCTAGGGCCAAATTTGTGGAGATTCAATTGGGAGAATAATTGTTGATTGTGATTTATCATTTCATCATCTTAAGGAGTGATATTTTGTAAAGTTTCAGTTGCATTTTTAGACCTTCATAATCTGCTGTCATGGAGATTGATCAGCCTATGTGAGTCTCATGTTTTTGCTCATATCTTCCAATTGAGAAGGCCAATCATTCTGGATATTGTTGCATCCAATTCCTATCGTCGAGACAATCGTTTTAAGGGAAAATTGGAAGGTGTTTGGTGCTGCAATTAATTATCTAAACTTTTGCCAGGCAAGAACAAGGGCGGCAGCTTGAGCATTTCGATTTGAGCTTGAAAGGTGCCTATCACATTGGATTTTTATTGTTTCTTCATCAACAGCATTGGGCACCATCATTACCAAGTTCTTCTTGCATTTACTAAATAGTTTGCATTGTCATCATAGGCATTTTAGTTGCTGCTGTAAGTGAATACTCAAAAAATCAGATTTGGCACTATTGTCAATCAATTGTAAGCCAAGAGTCTTGGCCAATTCATAGCATCATTGTATTAGACATTTTATTGCAAGAAGGTGATACAAGTTGTTGGTCAAATACTATTGTAATTGAACTTGTTTATATTATTCAAGATCAGCTTATTAGTTTGCATGCCAATTGTTTGACAAAATGTCAATTGGCTGTAAGGTTCTCTTTTGGCATAAATCATGTTATAATATTGCATACCAAGTGTTTTGTATTAATGCTACTTGGTTGTAAGTGCATACATGCCATCTTAGGTTGCATCCAAAGTGTTTGTCATAATTTCTAATTGCTGTAGCTGCATATTGCAAGTAGTTTCAGTCATCTTTATACATCAAAAGTGCATTGAAACAATTGCATTTCATCTTAGAGACATTCATAGTTGTCATTGGCAATCATTGATACCATTGGAAATATTTAATGAAACATCATTGGTCGCGAGAAAGTCAAAACAAATCAATCAGAAGTTTTTATCAACCTATATCAGCTTGCACACCAATTGTTTGACAAAATTCCCAAGGCAGCAAAAGAAGAGTTTTTGAGTAAGCTTGGGCTAGGCTCATTACGCAGTTATACTTGTTCGAACAACTATGGACATCGAATTTCCCTTTTATTAATATTTAGGGATATTTTGGTTAAGGCCAATACTCACAAGTCGCAGCCTTAAGATGCAGTAACCATCCCCAATTTAAGAGTCGCGGCTTATCATAACTTCTATTGTATAAGGGAAATACCATGAGATTGAGGCGTGAGTCTACAGAAATTTATTGACAGCCGCCCATCTTTGAAGATTGCCATAGTGATGTGGATAATCTATGGAGTCAACGAATAGTTGGGAAGAGATACGAGTTGGAGGTTGCCGCGTATTTCTAGAAGTTGTCGATTCTATATTCTAGTGGCGCCATTCACTTCTTTAGCTCCTTTAGAGGAGTCATGCCAAGTGCATTGTGGTCAACTATGTTGTTGATATTTACTTTTGTGTAAACATTTCCAATAATACAACTTCATATTGTAATATTTTATTTGTGGAATTATTTACAATCATTTGCACCTTGTGGTAACTTGTATGGTCTGATTTTTAAATGGAATTAAAAGCATTGTGTAATGTCCCCTTTCTAGGCTGACCCTAAATCTTGTCCTTGAATCACCAATATAGTGAAGTTGGGAGTTTAACTTATCACATAAATTCCCTAAGCCAAATAAACCTTAATTTAGACCTACGTTGAGGTGTATATATATTGATATTCATATATTCAATATATATTTATTAATTGCCAAACATTACTAGATATTTGATTTATTTACTAAGTATTCATTTATTGTCATTAAGTAAGATTTTACTATACTTTCTGTTATGCCGATTAGTTGTCCTCCTTTTGTTTCCCAGATTTGCTATTCTAATTCTCCTTTTAGACTTGGTCGATCTTCTCCTTTTATATGGGCCGGAATCAAAGGAGCTTGATTTGAGGCATGATTTTTGTATGAAATCGTTACTCTTTTTAACTCATTGA
>VDFB02019615.1:0-12316 GCA_007258455.2 Sequoia sempervirens
TTGTTTCTAAAAAATAAAAAAAATCTAAAAGTTATACCATTTTCCCTATGGGTAAAAAATCTAAGAGAAGAATATATGTAAAGACACAGACCTTTAATATGGGGAGGTCTGCCACATTCATTGACATTTAACACAGTTAAGGTCATCAACAGTGAAGTATGGAATGGATATGAATTCCACAATGTTGAATGTGGGCGGCACAAAAAGTTTTCCCTTCCTTGTAAACAAGGAATTATTGTAAAGTTATACCCATTTTCTCAAAGCATTTGATACAAGTTGCTTCCATGGATTGTTGGCATCAATCTCAAAGTCCACTCTAGACATATGGGCTCCATTTGTTCTTCTGAACGACTTTCTTGTGCAAGGATAATGTTTTTTAATTAGATGTTCTTCATATAGTTTTGGTTATTAATTACAGTTGTCGTGTTTGGTTGCTTTGCATTGGGATTAATTTATGTACAAACAAGGAATGGATATAAACGAAGATGAACATGAGAGTGATTTCTATCAAACAAGATATGAAATTCCTTGAATGCTCTTGTGAATGCTTAAATTCTCTTGTGAACTCTTGAATGCTAGGTATTTATACTTGAATGCTTGGGATGAAAATGAGTGAAAGAACCTTGTATTTATACTTAATTATGCAAGAATACACTACAATCCGACATCAGATCTAGGAGAATAAAATCCCACCAAAAATTTGATTTAAATTTGAATTTTGGTCACACGAGACTCATTTTCCCAAGGTGGAAAATGAGTCCCATCACACATAATGTATGGGACCAAAAATGAAAAATTCCTAAAAATGTGTGAAACCTGCATCAAGTTCAAAAAGACCTAGGTGGGACTCATTCGCCCAAGGTGGCGAATGAGTGGAGAATGAGACACTAAATTTGGGCCACATAATCCAAGAACACCTAAATTATGATTGGTTACTGATTTGTGTCAGGATTACCTCAAAAAAATACAATAAATGAGGCTTGTGGATTCAAAATAGGGCCAATTAAAACATAAGAAAGCCCAATTATTAATGACAAGTCTAGAGGAATGTGAAAGTGTGTTACAACACTTTACAACACTCCAAATAAGGTAAGATTAATGTAGATGATGATTAAAATTATGTTTGTTATGCTTAGTTAATTGATAAAGCCCTAGAAAAGTGTAAAAGTGTGTTACAACACTTCACAACACTTTAGCAAGGCACCATTAAATTCTATTAGTTCAGAAGGGCCCAAGACCTAATGTGAATATATTATCCACATTACAACACTAAATCAAGGCAACATTAAGCCAAAATCTACAAGGAGAACCCAAATGAGTGCGAAAATGTCAAAGGACCCTTTTTTCAACACTACAGTATTAAACATCTAAGATAGTGACGTATGTTGCATTTGTAATACCCTTTCTAGAGTTTTCACTTGTTTTATTTTTTCTCTAACTAGAACTGGATGTTTTCCTCCTCTTTTGTATGTGTTTGATCATTGTTCATGTTGAATTCTTATTATAGATCATTTGTAAGAATTTTTATATTATTGTATTATTCATATTGTAGAAATTAGTAATGGTGGCTAGGAAGAGTTTTCTTTGTTAAGCTAACATGATTCTACTGTTGATAACAAGTTGAAATATAATAATAATATTTCATAAATCACTAACTAAAATTTCCTAAAAAAAACACAAAATTTTGAATTTAAAATTTTGAAATAGAAATTAAAAACTTACATTTTTTAGAGAGGAACACATGACATAATTTATGACAAATAATTCTATTATTTCTATTTGATTGTAATATTTAAAAACCTTTTTATTTAATATAGAAGAAATTGAAAAAAAAAAATAAAGAATTAGAGTGAAAGTCATAAGAAATAGGTCCGGCATTAAAAATGGGTGTGAAGCATCCATTGACCTTATCTCTAAATCTATTAACCTTATTTTTAATGTTTTGGCAAATGATTTTTTTATGGTGGTTAGTTGGCGATACATTTATTTATTACGCCGAAGGCGTTCCCTATTTTTGAAGTAGTGCAAGCTAATTTGATCTATCGATGGCTCAAATTGCTCGGGAGATGATTCAAACAATTTCAACCGTTCGATTTTCGTAGTTTTCAGTCAGCGGTTTTTTCCCTGTTCACCGTTGAATGATTACGTAGATTTTTTCCCCTGTTCACCATTGAATGACTTGTGTCGGTTATTTTGTTAGTGCGTGGGATATTTCAGCAAAAAATTGCGTCCAATATTCGGTGTGCCCTGCTGAGAAGGATCTGAACGAAGAACAGAACGACAATGACAATGTGCCCTGCTTGCTCGCTATGGAAGAAAATGCTAAGAGGACTGTAGTATTAAACCTTAGCAGGCCAGTAATCCAGTCAAGCATCTCATATCTTCCAAGCTATGATAATCCTGTTCCCATAACCAAATTCAGGAACATTGCAGGAACCTGCCAAATTCTTTAGTTGCAACTGCCCTGGTAGACATGTATTCAAAAGTGGAAGCATAGACAAGGCAGTGAAGTGTTTGACAAGATGCCTCGACGTGGTCTCGTGGACTGCAATGATTGCAGGTTATGCACAAAATGGATTTGTTGAAAAGACTAAATTTTCAAGCAAATGCAAATGTCAGGTTTAAAGCCAAATTCCGCAACCTTTGCTAGCATCCTCCCTGCCCATGCCAAAATGGGAGCTTTGGTACAGTATTTGCATCCATCCAACAATAAAAAATAGAGGAACTTTGACAGATATCATGGTCACGACTGCCCTAGTAAACATGCATGCAAAAAGTGGAAGTAACAAGGCACGTGAACTGTTTGACAGAATATCTGAAAAAAATCTCATCTCATGGACTGTAATGATTGCAGGATATGTACAAAATGGATTTGTTGAAAAGGCTTTAGAAACTTTCAAGCAAATGCAATTGGCAGGCGTAAAGCCAAATTCCACAGCTTTCACCAGTATGCTCCCTGCGTATGCCAAAATGGGAGCTTTGGAATGGGGAATGGGGTATGGACATCCATCAAAGCGGGATTTTTTTCACATATTATAGTTGGAAATGCTCTGGTAAGCATGTATGGAAAATGTGGAAGCATAGAAAAGGCACGAGACCTGTTTGACAGAATGCCTCAAAGAGGTTATCTCATGGAATGCAATGATTGCAGGATATGCCAGCATTCTCCCTGCTTGTGCCAAAATAGGAACATTAGAACAGGGTATGGATATTCAAACTCCACAACTTTTGCGAATATAATCGAGAGGGGCTTTTCACCAGATGTTTTAGGTGGAAATTCCTTGGTTGATATGTATTCGAAATGCGGAAGAATCCAAAGGTACTTGAACTGTTTGACAATATGCCTCAAAGAGATGTGATCTCATGGGCATCAATGATTTCAGGATATGCACATTTGAAACTTTTTAGCAAATGCAAGCGGCAAGTGTAAAGATAAATTCCACAAAAATATGCTAGCATACTCCCAGACTTTGCCAAAACGGGAGCTTTTGAACATGGTATGGACATCCATCAAATCATAATGGAAAGGGGGTATTTTTCAGATGTTGTTGTGGCAAACGCCTTAGTAGATATTTGTCCAAAATGCGGAAGTATACACAAGGCACAGGGCCTGTTTGACGTGATGCCTCGAAAGAATCTAGTTTCCTGTACTACAATGACTGCAGGATATGCACAAAATGGCGTCCTTAGGCGAGGTTATAAGGCTTTTCAAAGAAGCACGTAATAAAAATGACTGCAGGATATGCACAAAATGGGTTTTGTTGAAAAGTCCTTCGAAACTTTTAAGCAAATGCAAATGGCAGGTGTAAAGCCAAAGTAAACAACATTTGCCAGCATCCTCTCAGCCTGTGCCAAATGGGATATTTGGGATAGGGCACGAACATCCGCCAAAGCATAATTGGGGATATATATTTGTCAGACGTTGTAGTTGTGAATGCCGTGATAGACTTCTATGCAAAATGTGGAAGCATACACAAGGCACGCGAACTGTTTCACAAAATGTCTCAAATAGAAAAAGCCTCAAAGTGCATTTGGCAGGAGTAAAGCCAAACTCCACAAGCTTTGGTAGCATCCTCCCAGCTTGTGCTAAAATCGGAACTCCAGACCAGGGCATGGACATGCATCAAAGCATGATAAGAAGGGGATTGTTGTCCGATGTAGTTACAAGTGTCCTGCTAGACAGATATGAAAAATCTACAAAGTATAGACAAGGCAGTTGAGTTGTTTGACTAAATACCTCAAAGAGATGTTGTATCATAGACTGGAATGATAAATGGATATTCACAAAATTGGTTTATTGAGAGGGCCTTGGAAACTTTAGGCAAATGCAATTGGTAGGTGTAAGGCGTAACTCCACAACCTTTGCCAGCATCCTTCCAGCCTGTGCCAAATTGGGAAGCTTTGCAACAGAGTATGGGCATCCATCAAAACATAATTGAAAGCACATTGTTGTCCGATGTTGTAGTCACAAGTACTCTTATAGACATGCATGCAAAATGTGGAAGCATAAACATCACGTCAACTGGTTGACAAAATGCCTCAAAGACATGATCTCATGGAATTCTATTATCGCACGATATGCCCAAAATGGCTTTTGCAAGGATTCTTTCAAGCTTTTAGAATTAATGAAGTACTTTGGAACACCCTGATCATGTAAGATTTTAGAATGAGTAACGCAGAGGTAAGCCTGCAGGCCAATCTACATGGTGGCTGTGAGGATTACCCAAAACTAATAGAAATATATTATTAAGTCGATTGTTCGCCTTAAAAAACATGAATGAAATGGATACAGAGAAATTTAAAAAACATTAGGAGGCAATGAACAGCGGTACAAGCTGAAAATCTTAGTATACTTCAAATTCTACTGGAATTTCATTAATAAATATATGAGTCTTTCAAATCATATTGACTAACATTTTTGCAATATATTGATCAAAAAAACATAATATATTTTTACATTACAATGAATTTCAAATCAGAACCAAAAACAAAAAAAACCAAAAGTGCATGAGAAAAAATATCCATTTCCCCCTGCTCAACATGATCAAGGACACTTATTTCTCTATGTGGAGTTACAATTTTCATCCAACAAGAACATAGAGAGCGTATATAATTCCCGAAATAGAACCCAAAAATGTCAGCAATAGATCTATCCAAAACTCCACTTACAAATCCACCATTATTACCCAAATAAATTAGAATACTAAGATTGTCATTATATGTTGAAAATGAAGGTGCAATAGATGAGAAAGGAAAACACATACTCCACAGCCATATTTGAAGAAAACTTTGAGCGGAAGCAAAAACATTGAGAGCAACACCTCAATAAATGTTTTAGAGTCCCTTTTGCCATTGTGTTCAACTTTACAACTTGTTTCTGACTGTAATTCCTTTGTCACATAATGGGGAGAAAGGGAAGATTAGTGGAATTTGAATAGAGGAAGCTTGATTGCACATGTTGTGGAAATTGCATTGAGATGTGGCAACGTTAGATAGTTTCAACAAAGCATAGTTTGACATGTACCAATTGTTGTTTAAAGCTCTTGGGTTTGGTGGTCATAGTGGCTTGTGATAACAAGCTTATTTTGGGTTGTCTTATCTCTTGACATATGTTCTCTCTTACATCTACATAGAAGTGGGCAAGTGGGGTGAGGTTCAAATGGTAGGAAATTGATAAAAGGTCAAGGAATTGAAGGCCATAAAATGGTACATGTTTTCCATGTAAGAGACAGATCACATGCACAAACACAACTTAAAATAAGCAATAATAAAAATTTACAATCTGTGAACAAATCTTTATTTGATATGCATGGTATCACAAAGTGTGATATGAAATTTGTATATATTCGGTCGTTTCTAAGAGCTATTCTCAATGATGCAATTTGAATATATTCTTCACGTTTTTGAAGGAACACTTCTTTAGCACAAGAATCGTTATCTTCATATTTTAAGAGTGTCACTTGATCATAATTTTTTTTTAGAAAATGTCTATGATTTTTAGTATAGATTCAATCTTGTTTGGCTAATTTTATTTCACATCCTAAACTCCTAGATCACAAACCCTCAAATTTGCAACTTGGGCTCTAGGGTAGATGCATTGAGCTAGATGCATATGATCGTCATCTATTTCTCCTCTTGTTTTTTCTTTAATAATTGTCATATTTCACACCCAAATATACTTGGACCTAATCCTAGATGTAGTTGACTACCTAAAGGGCTAGACATTGGGCAAGGGCATTTACACCCTTGTCTAGTGTCACGTCATATTGTTGTTGGCCTTCAAATTTTGATAGAAAAATGTGATTGCAACTATGCATGGTAGGCATTTCTCTGCTCTAGCAGTTGTGGAAGCCAACTATTTTTTCAAGTTTGTTTAGTAGAGGAATATTTTATCGCTAAAGGCACACATTCACAACTTATCTTGAGTCTTTAGCAATTCTTTTTTCAAGTTTGTTTAGTAGAGGAAGATTTTATTGCTAAAGGTACAAGATTCTTGTGCCTTTAGCAATAAAATCTTCCTCTATGGAGAAGGAAGCTAGAAAGCAATTATATTATTGAGAAAACACAAACATTTTGAAAAAGTCTACAACATTTTGTAAGAAAAAATCAAATGCAAGAAACAATAGGATCTCTAAATTGTGGGTGTTGCACCAATCTAAGCATGGTAATGAAGTTTTGTTGCACCCAAAAAAGGAAATCCTCTCAAAATATTAGATTGTGTCTCTATAATTTTTTTGAAATTATTCTTCGTTCCTTGGTTTCCATCACATTTTCAATGTTGACATTTTATTTTCAAATTGTCCACCATTGAGTGCACCAAATGGAGAAAAAACATTTCTACCAGGGATTGAATCCTTATTGTAGGGACCAAATAGTTAGATAGAAAGATGAATAACACAAGGAACAAGGTCATACCCATCTTTGGTGTTGTTAAAGTAGGTCAAAACATTTACTATAGGAAATATTTAACCAAATTCTTAGATTTTGAAGTATTTTTGGCAATTGTTTTTTTGGTTTGGTGTATTGAGAACTATCACTTTGCAAGGAGAGGCAGCTATTCTAAGTGGCAACATGAATACTACAATTAGCATCAATTCATCAAATAAATTTTCGTAATCAACATATTACTTGGCAAAGAAACAATCACAACACCAAAGTTCTCACGAAGTGGGACCCTTGCCAAGGCACTCTAGAGCATCAACGCTCATTAGAGGTGTTGAGAATTCAAAACTATAGAAGGTTGAACTATTTTTCCTTCCAAAAAGCTCTCCCTTCTTATTCTTTATCAAGAATTATTCACTATTTTTATGATGCTTGTTTATATCAAACTCTCCTAAATTCCTCATCTAGATTTTACTTGGTTATACACATGACATACACAAATGTAAATTATGAAGTTGCATATCTAGCATATTCTAAGTCATTGAGGTTGTTCTCCCACCAATTGTGATCTAATAGGATCTGTTGTCTCTACCTCTCCAAGAGATGGAGAGTAAGAAACTCCTTATTTCCACATTTCCTATCTACTATGAAATTTGATGTAAATGATATTGTTGAGGTGCCACTTAATCCATTTTTTTCTTTTATCATGATCGGGGGTGCTTTATCCTTCCTTTAGGGGGTTGGAATTCATAAATGTATATCCTTGCATAGGAACCCTCAAGGTTCTCAAGATGACTTCCTTCAGCCTGATTCAGACATTAAAGGTCACAAACACTAATTGGATAAAACCAACTCACACACATATAGAGACAAATTAAAAAGACAATGTTCCACTTGTAGTATTGCTACCATTGCTTTCAAACTAGCTAGTCACAATCTTGGCTTTACCCTTGTTCATAGGATGGATCATGGAAGCAACAATACATCACTAGCTTTTCCTTTACTACCGGAGGTTCATTGGTTGTGGATGTTAGGAAAGGTTCTAGGATGTGTGCGTTTTACTGTAATGTCCCGCCTAGTCGATTATCGGTGAGTGTGTTAGCCTATTTCTTGGACCCTTGTGGGCTAACTGGATTGGTTAGAGGGTCAGTGGTATTTTCTGGAGGAGTTGGTCATTCTCATTTTTAGAGTTCAGTGATTGGCTCACTGCAGGCCTTGGCAGTTCAGGAGTTGACAGCTTCTGACGACATAGAAAAATATGGAGTTATGAGGAAGTTATGATTATTTAAGTGATTTAAGTTATATTAACTTAATACTTTATTATAAAGTCAAATTGACTTTATTCTTTTTATATCACTTAAATATTCATAAAAAGGTGATTTAAAATTAAATCACTTAAAACATTAAAAAGTTGGCGCCCAAGTATTTAAGTCTAAACTATTGAAAAGGGACTTAAATATATTTTAAAAGATTTAAATGATGAAAGTGGCGTCCTTTTCTTGAAATGCATGCCTTTTGGAATATAAGGCATTTTGGCAATGAGAAACTCTATTATTGATTATTTCGACTTTGCCTTTGGTTTTCTTCTGTGCTTTCCTCTATGATCAGGGTTTGAGCAAATATTCCATTGGAGAACGTGAGCTCTTCAATGTTGAGCATTTTTGAGACTGTGAGAGACCAGTCGAATTAGTGCAACTGTGAGGGCTTCATTTAGAGGTTCTACATGCTTCAATCAGAGTTTTATTATTTAGTTTATACTTGTTTGCAATAAGGGGGTTTCTTCACCAGAGACGTCATCTTCAACAGATCTCAGCTTTCAATTTGTTCTTTTGGTTTCTTCCTTTGGCCGTACCATTTGCCTTGGGATTTGTGCCTTCTTAGAGGTTTGGCGTGTGAAGCTTGAAGCTAAAACGCCTTCTCTTTGGTTCATGTTTGTGCTTCATTCTTGGCGGCTACTCCTATTAGCCCTTTGTATCCTGTTTCAAAGTGGGAGAAGTCATTTCTGGAGGCCAGGCGTCCATATTTGCCAATTTTCACCATTCTTGGCTGGCGAGTTGACTTCTTTTCTTAAATAAATAATCTGGAAGCTTTCGGGTATGTTTATCATTTGTGATCTATTTGTTTCAGTTGAATAATACCTTCTGCACTTCCATTTTGTAGAAAATAGCTCAGATTTACATTTTATGAGCATTTATATGATGCACCCCTTCTCTTCTGTCTACAAACTTTCTTTACAAAACTAAAAAACACAAATAAGATAAGGAAAAATACAGGGGTTTGGTTGGGAACCAGCAGGCTCATCATGATTATTGAGCACTTATCACCATACGACTTGAAGGGTGCTTAGCTTCTATCACGGTCACGACGGATTTGACAGAATTACCACTCGCGCCAAGGGTCTAGCTATCCCGAGGAAATTGCTTTTGAACCATTTCCAGCATTTCCTTTTGACGACCAGGAGGAAGATTTTGACCTTGATAATATGGAAAACAGGGATGAGGAAGGTCCTTCTGGGAATCGTCTTGATAATGAGGAAAGAGAAGCCAGAGATGTACTGAGAGGGATGGTAGCAGGCCAAGAACAGGTGGCGAACATCCTCCAGTAGCTTAGTACTAATGTTTAGAACTTGATAGTTTAGAGAAGGCAGAATTAGGATCAAGATCAGGAGGGAAGTATTCATAGAGAACCCCACAGAATCATTGCTCCAGCACGCACCTTTGAGAGAGCTACATGTCCTACTTTTATGAGAAATGAAGCTGATGAAGAGGAAGAGATTGAACAGGGTGGTGAAATGAACTTTGCAGATAACATCATGGCTATGCATGATGAATGGGATGCATTGCCTCCGAGAGTTAAGGAGCACCTTAACTTTGATCGATTCATGAGCCAGAAGAGAGTATAACCGTAACAGGATTGACAGGAGGCCTAGAAACAAACAAAATGATCTTCGACAGGCTACCAACAAACTGACTTTAGTTCACTATGATGGTAGTGGTAGAGTTACAACACGTGCCTGGGTGAGTAAGTTGGATACATTCCTGACACTACGTCCTATGCTAGAGTAAGATGCTATACGATTTGTAGCTCTCCACCTCGATGGCGTAGCACATGACTGGTGGATTCATGGCATGGCACCACTACACCATGATAGGATTACCTCGTACCAGGAGTTTACTGATAGACTGGTAGAGAGGTTTGATAGACGTAATCCCGAACTATTCTTCAAGGATCTTGCGCAGTTAAAACAGTTGGGTAGCTTGGAATCTTACATTGGATAATTCCAGAGACTATCCGTGATGGTGACAGGCATCTCAGAGAGAAGGCTGATCATATTGTTTATTGAGGGTCTTTTCGAGCCCATGAAAGGTTGGATCAAGGCATTTGATCCACCTACTTTATAGGAGGCCATGAGGAAAACTCATAGTATGGAGCTCACTACACCTCATAAACAATTTGGCTCGAAACCATCTACTTCCTACACTGATAACAAATCTGATCCAAAGAAGGCTGATAATGCTGATCAAAAGAAAAAATTTGTAGCACCTTTAGATCGTGAAACAATGAATGATCTGCGTAGGAGGAAGCTCTGCTTTTACTGCGAGGGTCCATATGAATTCAACCATGACTGTCCCCTCAAGCCTAAAGGGAAAAACAAGCACATGGAGTGGTTCTTTGAGGGAGAAGAGTTGACTGATTTTCCAGACCAGCAAGCTGCAATATATGACACAGATGAGGAAAAATCAGAAAATGAGGCAGAAATTGTGGTTGAAACTAAGCTACTAGAAGCTCACATGTCCAGCATGAAGGGAGAGAACTCTTTCAGACTTCGAGGGATCTTGGCTAGTCAAAGAGTCATTTCTCTTTTGGATACAGGTGCAACCCACAACTTCATTGATTCACGGTTAGTGGAGAAAAGGGGTATTCAAACTCAGCAGTTTGAAGGCATTCGAGTGAAGGTTGCGGATGGGTACTCTCTCAACTGTGAGAGGATGATTCTGGATTTGCCAATGAAACTCAACAATTTTGAGTTTAAGGCAGATTTTTATGTTGTGAACGTGGGAGGTACAGATATAGTTCTCGGCATGAAGTGGCTTCATGCACTAGGAGAGTTCACACTTAATTTACGTGATATGGAGATGAAATTTAAAGTTGATGGTACAAATCATGTTCTCAAAGCCATCAAGGACATAAATGTAAAAGAAATTTCACTCAAGAGAATGGAACGTTTGATTCGGCATGACATGGTGGATTGGGCAGCAGAGTGCAAGGTAATGCCTTCACAGAAGGAGCAGCAAGATTCTTCTTATCATCCAGATGTTCAGGCACTCTGAATCAAACATGCAAAGGTTTTTAGTGCTATCCCACCAGGTAGACCTCCTGATAGAGGTATTGAGCATATTGTAGAAGTGGAGGAGGGCACAAAACCTATCATGATCACTCCCTACTGACACCCCAAACGTTTAAAAGATGAAATTGAAAAAACTATTAAAGAACTTTTAACTATGGGGCACATTAGGCCAAGTAAGTCACCCTTTGCTTCATCAGTTGTTTTGGTGAAGAAAAAGGATGGTACACTTAGGATGTGTATTGACTACAGGATGCTCAACAGGGAGACTATTAAGAACAGGTATCCCATACCACGGATTGACGAGTTAATAGATGAGCTACATGGAGCTTGCTATTTCTCGAAGATTGATTTGAGGACTGGGTACCATCAGATCAGAGTCCGAGAGGAGGATATTGAGAAAACCGCATTCCGATGCCACTGTGGACATTATGACTTCTTGGTTATGCCATTCGGTTTAACCAACGCTCCAGCCACATTTCAGTCCACAATGAACAGGGTTTTCCATCCTCACTTGAGGAAATTTGTTTTGGTGTTCTTCGACGACATACTGGTTTACAGCAGGTCTTGGGAGGAACACATAGTTCACTTGGATGCAGTATTGAGCATATTGGATAGGGAGTCCTTGTACGCCAAGGAATCCAAGTGTGCACTGGTATTGGGAGAACTTTTATATCTGGGTCACATCATCAGCAGTGAGGGAGTTAGTATGGATCCAAAGAAATTTCGTGCTATCATTGATTGGCCTACACTTGAGACATTGACATAGCTCAAAGGGTTTGCAGGTCTATGCACCTTCTAGCGTCAGTTCATTAGTGGATTCTCGCGTCATGCAGCACCACTGACCGATTTGACTAAGAAGGGAGCCTTTGTGTGGACACCTTTAGCACATGCGTCCTTTGAGAAGTTTAAACTTCTCATGACTACATGTCCAGTTTTGGCATTACCAGACTTCACCAAGCCGTTTGAGCTACATTGTGATGCCAGTGGTGAGGGTATTAGGGCAGTCATCATGCAAGACTGACATCCTATAGCTTTCGAGAGAAGGAAGCTGAGAGGTCCTGAGAGGAGCTTTAGCATTTATGATAA
>VDFB02019616.1:0-47101 GCA_007258455.2 Sequoia sempervirens
AAGTGAAAATATTAAATGCAAAGTAATAAAATAAAATGTGTGTACTGCAACAACGATATGGCTAATCATTGTGTTTGTTTTTCTATTTTTCAACAAATTTTGATTTTAATCTTTGTTTCCAGAGGATGCTTAAGATTCAATAGTTTAATAAACTAGCAATTGCACCTTGGTGTGCATGGGTACGCTGAAGATGTTTGGAAGGTCAATTTAAAAATGTTGGTTTATTTTTTTCATGCATTTGTGCAATATATGATGTCAATTAGTAGGTCATTTAGCAAATGATGTTTGTGCAACAAAAATCTCAATAGAGAAGTAATAGCTTCAAATCAACTATGCATCCACTTACAAGGAGAGAGGGGGAGAGAGGGGGAGAGAGGGGGAGATTGGGATAGAGAGAGAGAGAGAGAGAGAGAGAGAGAGAGAAGGGCAACTAGATAGTTAGGAATATAGAGATGGAGATGAAAATGAAGATGGAGGTCGATATGGAGGGAAAGAGAGATAAAGAGAGAGGAGAGAGGGATATATAAATAGATAATAAATTTAATACATATTTAAACAAAAAATATAGATAAATATTAAACATATAATATATTTAAAAATTTAATCAATATTATATGTAAAATCTATATTATATTTATATTTAATAATATAGAATTTATAAAATATTAAATGTGAAATATCTAAATATTAGAATGTTATCCTAAAAATATTTAAATATATAAATTGTAATTTTATTTCATAATGTTCAATTAATAATATTTTAGAAAAATATATTTTATAATCTAAAATTAAAAATAAAATATTATCTGACTATAAGAGTTTAAATAAATGTTTTCATTCTCAGCTTCATTTAAACTACACACTATACCCCATAATATTATTTTATTGCTAAATGGGAAGAAATACACTTACATATGCGAGAAACATTTGGGTTCTCATCTTGAATTGCATCTGTGGCATGTAGAATGGCATCAATATTACTGCCTCTCCCTAGAGATGATATTTAACAAACAATTAATTTTGCTAGCTGGAGAAACCAACCTATTTAGCACAAGGGTTTGAAGAGGGTGTAAACAGCATGGAATTGTTCCCTTCTCAAGAAGAGTTTAAAATGCTTATTTGGATAGCTAGAGTCCCAAACAAAAAATAGTATGCCTACCGTATACTTTCAACCCTTCCCAATTGGGAGTGTAATAGATAGTGGGCTATAGGCAGTCAATATTACCATATGCCTAAAAATGCAACTACAAGAAGATAAATGGTCTTACCTGGTCCATTAGTTATTTCCATGTTTTAAAGCCTGCTTTGGAGCTTTATTCACTAGTGAAAAGACTGGGAATCAAACTTCATCTTCACCCTAAGACCCCACAAATCCACTTCTATCCATTGCTACCAAGATAAATATTGATTTTAAAAATTCCCAGACAATCCAGAAGATGAGCCCACTTCCACATTTCAAAAATAATAATTTAAGAGTAAGACCAATCCCCAAAAAATCAAATTTAATTCAATGACAACATAGAACAGTTAGAGAAAAATATAAAACCCTCTGTCATATTTTTTGACGACCTCTCCTTGATCAAACCACTTGATCCAATGGAGACATCATAAATTACAGAGATTGACTGAGAACAGTGATTCAATCAATATAGATGAAAATATAAGTTGATTTTTTTTTTCTACAGAGGAAACTTCAAAATTACTTTTCAAAATGGAATAGATCTAAAGGAGACTAAGAAAATATAACATAGATACACTAAAAGTGCTTTCCTCTACAAATGTTTGCTACTAAGCTAAATACAGAAATCAATTAAAATGATGGAAACAATTCTAATATCCCTAGATACATGTCTACCAGAGCATTTCAAGCTATAATATCTGAAAAAAATTCCTCCTTTCATGATGATTGAAGATGGATGTCCATATCGTGTTCCAAAGCTCACATTCTGGCACAGGCATGGAGGAAACTAGCGAAGGTTGTGGAATTTGGCTTTACACCTGCTAATTACATATACTTGAAAGTTTCTAAAGCCTTTTCAACAAATCCATTTTGTACATATCCTACAATCATTGCAGTCCATGAGATGACATCCTTTTTAGGCATTATGTCAAACAATTCATGTGCATGGGCAGGGAGGATGTTAGCAAAGATTGTGGAATTTGGCTTTAAACCTGACAGTTGCATTTGCTTGGAAATTTCTAAAACCTTTACAACAAATCCATTTTATGCATATCCGAGACTACATCTCTTTGAGGTAGCTTGTCAAACACTTCACGTGCCTTGTCCATGCTTCCACATTTTGGATACATGTCTACCCGGGCAGTTGCAACTATATCTGAAAAAACTCCTCTATCCTTTATGATTTGATGAATGTCCATAACCTGTTCCAAAGCCCCCATTATTGCATAGGTAGGGAGAATGGTAGCAAAGGTTGGAGTCTAGATTTACACCTGCCAATTGCATTTGCTTGAAAGTTTCTAAAGCTTTGGAATAGCCAAATATTTAAAAACATTGTTAAGGTAAGCATACAAAGGGAAAATTAAGTTTGATGCCTTATTTCCTCACTTTGGTGCAATCAGTAATAGAGGACATAGTCATCAAATGCTGAAAACAAAACATGCCCTATCATTTCAAACCCTAAATATCCACCAGTTGTAGGTGCAGACTTACATACAGTAACAATGCAGAACAAACAAATCATGCAAAATGATCGGCCGGGCTTAACTGGGACACTCTAAGCGCTGATGCTTAGGTGGTCGGGCCCATTCCCCTGACATTTTCGTACCTTATTTTCTCTTTGAGGAATTATGTTTCGATGAACTTTGTATTCCATTCAATAAATATGCTCAAATCTTTAGTCCCACATTCCATTCGGGAATAAATATGCTCAAATCTTTTCCTATAAATACTCCACTAGATAAAAAATACCATAGCATGATTAAATAAAACTCTGCGCTTACTATTTGGAGATGAATTTGATTAATTAAAACTTTGCGCTTATTATTAGTTCCTTCCGCCAGGCAGGAATACTTATGCATTCGCTCGAAATGCTTTTAATTGGTAGCATCAGCCAATCACATTTCACCATTTAACATATTACTTATTTTTTTGTATAGTTTGAATTTGGAGAGATTTTTTATATATTGGAAAATTAGCATTTATCTATTTTTTTATTCATCAGTAGCTTTATAAATCATTTCGTTTTAAATTTGAAAATGTGAGCATAAATTGATTAAATAAATTTAAGCAGAGGCATAGTTTAAAAGTTAGTGACACAAATTCGTATCCATGAATCTTGATTAAATGCATTAAATATCAGAAAATGTGGTAGCATAAATTGATTAAATAAATTTAAGCAAAGGCATAGTTATAAAATTAGGCGGGTAGACATGTCGTAATGCATGAATACAAATTAAATGCATTAAATGGCATTAGGCTCGAGGTGAAGGCGTTGGAATGGCTTGGTGGCCACGCATGGCCAGGTTACTTTGGTCATTTAATATAGAGTTAAGCGACTTGGTATGCATCTCTATTACTTTGCGTGTGTTGTTTTTGTGTTTTGTAAGTGCATGTTCTGAGGATGAGTTTGTAGCGACTGAGCAGGAGATGTTATAGTTGCAAATTCTAGACCTAGAAATGAGTTACTTGAGATGATGGTATTTTAGGAGTTTAGTTACATTAAAGTGCATAACGAAGGTATTTCATATGATTTCAAGTATTATTAGCGAGGATTTTGTAGTTAATGGGGGTTGCCACACTAGGCTTGTGAGAGCGAAATTGCTTAAAGGTCAAAGAGGTAAATTTTAGTTGTTTTCTTCTATTTGATACGAGAAATGCAAGTAAGGTTTCATAGTTCTTTAAGGCATTCTTATACTTTGATTATAAATTTGTATTTTAAACTACTTTTAGTATTATCTATTCGAATTTCTTGTTGAAATGCAAAGGTTTCATCTGCATTTGATAAGAATTATGTAGAAACCCTCTTGTCATTTTACTTTGCGTAAAATGGCGAGCCACTGTAAAGTTTGTATATTTTTATTACCTAAAGTGGTCCCCATAAAGAGGGCTTTGGAACCAAAAATTATCAGCGTGTGCAATAATGAGAGCTTTTCAAAACAATGATTGATAGTGTGTTGCTTTGAGCTTTTCGTTGTCATCAAGCATAAAGGATAGAGGGATTTTGTTAAAAGTTGTGGTTGGTATCACAACAGGCATAAATGCAAACAATGGGAGCATACAGAAAACAGGTGAGCTGTTTGACAAAACTCGTGAAAGAAAAACTATTATATATGATTAGTTGTTTATATATTCATGCATTTGTAGAAGAAAAAATATTTGCGTTTGATAGGAATTATGTAGAAACCCTCTTGTCCATTTTACTTCATGCATGTGAGCCCTATAAAGTTTGTATATTTTTTATTACTGCAAAGCGGTCCCATAAAGAGTGCTTTGGAACCAAAAATTATGCCAACGTGTGCGATAATGAGAGCTTTCGAACAATGAGTCGACAGTGTGTTGCTTTGAGCTTTTTCGTTGTCATCAAAGCATAAAGGATAGAGGTATTTTGTTAAAAGTCATGGTTATTGTCCTCGTAGGCATAAATGCAAACAATGGGAGCATACAAAAAACAGGAGAACTGTTTGACAAAACTCGTGAAAGAAAAACTATTCTATATGATTAGTTGTTTATATATTCATGCATATGTAGAAGAAAAAATGGGAAACTAATACAACAGTAGGTAGTTATAACGCCCAAAAAGAATCAAACCTGGAACAAGAGCAACATCCAAAAAATTGCATTTTAAAGTACCTAATGCACTAGAGAATTTACCATGGCAGAATACAAATTTTCATTTGCACAGAGATAGAGAAAAGAATGCGGTATAAACCTATTTTTTGCCAGCAAGCATTTAAATTCTGTCAGATGTCGTGGTTACTGTTCTCATAGGTAGACATGTAAAATACGAAAGCATTTATAAGGCAAGTGAACTGTTTTACAAAACTCCTCAGGAAAATGGGCTTCCGGGGAATGCAATGAGTATTAAATCTGGACACCTTGATATTCACATGTTAACTTTGGCATTTTTATGGAGTTGGTAGCTCTCATTTACTCTTCTTTCATCTAATATCTAATTAATTAGGTGGCTGTTAATTAGTCTTTAAATACATAATAATAAAAAGAAAGAAATAATTATAAATATCCTTGTGGACATTTTAATTATGGGTTGTGATTTGTACTTGCATGTAGATGGATTAAGCACTCAAAAGTCATAGTATATGTAGTGTGTCAGCTAATAGGTCCATGTGACATTTTAGTCATGTTAAAGTAGTCAATTCCATATTTGTCATTTATCCTTGTATCATTAGATTACTAATTAATTAGGTAGCTGTTAATTAGTCTTTAAATACATAGTAATTAAGAGAAAGAAAAAATTACAATTATCCTTGTGTACATTTTACCTGGTGATCAAATTCAAGGAACAAACATACGAAGCAAACAACAATTTGAGATTTTGTAATTGGAAAACTTAGACTGAATGCTTAGGAAGTTAGAAAATTGTATCTTGGGGTTAAAAAAAACTATGTCAAATATGTTTTAGAATTCAAATTGCAATGTTTCCATAGAGCAGTCAAGTAATATTGCTTGATAAAATAATTTTAGACTTTGTGCAAAAGAGCAGTTAAATTCATTGCTAGAAGATTTGTGGTACAAGAACCTATGGCAACTAGTTTGTGTAGTTAATCTGATTTACATTTATACTTGTGTCTCTTGAATCTAAAAAATGCTTGCTAGTGTTTTAATGGTTTTGGCTATTAGTATCCATCGCAGTAGGAGTATTATATGTTGCAATTGTAATTTTGGGAGTTGTTTGCATTTTGGTCATTTCCTTGAGCTTTATTGCTATTCTTTTAGAAAAACAAACAAATGGTCTTTGTTTTCTAATCAAAGCTTATTACATGGTGCAATGCTTTTGATTGGAAGAAGAGAGGTGTTGTAGCGGTGCAACTATAGCAAATCCTTCAAGAAAATAGTACAGGGTGAGTTTCTAGAATGAACCTTCTCCTTTGTTTACAATTGCATAGAGTAGACAAAGAAAAAGGTTAATTCAAGATTCTCACTATATTGATTATACTTGTAGTCATATCATTGCTTTTGGTTACAAGGATAGTCTTTACAAATGGGTATTGTGAGGGGCATATGCTATATGGTTCATAAAAAATAAGCAATTGGGGTTCAAAAGTAGATCTTTGTTGCAATAACATGACATCATAAATGCAATTATTATCCAATCAATTTCTTTGGTGGCTGATTGCACTTTATAATTTAAACATAGTCTTTTTTATTTTGAGAGTTTGATTCTGAATCCATATGCATACTTTGATTAAAACTAGTGGCTGAAGATACATAATTCATTGATGCAAAATAGCCTTTGAGTACATAGCAGTTAAAAGAAAGAAATAATTACAATTATCCTTGTGTACATTTGAACTATTAATCAAAGGCAATTAACAAACTAGCACTAGAAAACCATGTGCGTGTTAATGTGTTGGATAACATGTATTTGTGCATAGGTGTATATGGATGCTATGAGTTGTGATTTCTACAATTATGTAGCACTTACTATTACTTGTACAGCCAAGCCGCATGCAAGTAGAATTCATAATTCATGGCATCCAGATACACTCAAGGACAAATATAAATCAAGGTTGTTGGCATCCTGATAAGAAAGATGATGAGATACATCCAATTAATGTATGTCACAACATCTTATTGAATGAAGATGATTTGGATAGGGAGGTTACAAATGAGAATCCTTATTGGTGTGTGACTAATGCTCTTTTTGAAGACTTGTCAAGAAAATTGCATGCCAATACTATTAGAAAATAGGTGGAATCAGATTTATTGATTGACTATGATTGATGGGTCAAATGTGTACAAGGATAGTTAAATAATTAGGCAGCTGCTAATTAGTCTTTAAGTACATAATAATTAAAACAAAGAAATAATTACAATTATCCTTGTGTACATTTGAACTATTGATCAAAGGCAATTAACAAACTAGCACTAGAAAACCATGTGTGTGTTAATATGTTGGATAACATGTACTTGTGCATAGGTGTATATGGATGCTATGAATTGTGATTTCTGTTTGCATGTAGCTGGTTTAAACATTTAATAATTAGTGCTGGATAATGAAATGAAATGAACTTGGGAAAATGGAAATAGAATGACCCCATGAAATTGAAACATCAATGTTTACATGGCTTTAACATGATAGCATATTTGCGTCCATGAGACTTATTTAAATCTCAAATGTCATACTGTATGTGGCATATTAGCTAATTGGCTTAACATGATAGCTTCCAAACAAGTTAATTCAGCGATCAATCAAGCTAATTGGTTGATGAATTAATTGTGTTGAGTGGTTAGTCATAGTTAATTATTAGTCATCTTTATCCTCCAAATCAGTTAAATCAATCTTTCCTATTCACATTCACAGATACACAATCTTTCTGACCATTTTTCCTACTTTTAATAAAATAGGAGCTTTAGAACAGGATATGTACATTCATCTAAGCATGATAAGACATGGATTTCTAATAGATATTATGGTTTGAAATGTTGTCATGAATATGCATACAAAATATGGAAGCACAAGAAAAACATGTAAACTATTTGACAAAATTCCTCGAAGAAATGTTGGCTCTTGGTGTGTAATGATTGCAAGTTATGCAGAGAATTATTTGTTGAAAAATCTTTTTGCAAACTTTCAAGCAAATTAACTAGATAGCTGATCAAGTTAACTGTGAATCAAGTTACTTGACCAATCAATGAAACTAGTTAATTGATAGATTAGTTTTCTTGAATAGTTAATTATAGTTAGTTATAAATCATCTTTATTCACCAAATCAATTAAACCAATCATGACCATTCATATGCAAAAAAAGAATTTCTTGAAAAGGCTTTATAGACAAGGAAGCAAATGCAATTGCTAGGTGCAAACCAAAATTGCAAAACCTTCGTCAACATCTTCCTTTGTGTTTCTTGTGCTACAAATATTCAACAAGCTATAGTTGTCCATATTAATTGTATTCCTTTGTCTATGTTCAAGCCATCTATTTATTCTATTGCTTTTGCTATTATTTCATGAAAGCTCAAATGTCATAGTATATGTGGTGTATCAACTAATAAGTCCATCTCAAATTTTACTGCTCACTGACAATTTGGTTTTGTCTCATTTTGTGTCTAATACATTAATCAAGTCAATTAACAAATCAGTCAATCTTGCTTGACTCGTACAAATTAAGTCAATTACATCTTTTACTCATTAATGAAATGGAAAAATAAATAAAATTAGCAATTTGTTACCTTGTGTAACTCGTCTCTTGGTGTTCATTCAATGAGCACAGGAGCTTTTTCTCTATCACTGTAAACGTCCCCTTTGTATTGATAAAAGCTGTCAGTTTTCAAATCTATGCCTTTGCTTAAATTTATTTGTATATGGAGTAACATTGTTTTCAAATGCATGACTGATAATAACACGTATATTAGAAAACTTTGAATCAAAATACACAAATCATTAAAAAAATAATATTTCTCTTTGTCTTATATTGCTACAGATAGAGCTTCTTTTCAATCATCATATGCATACCCCACATATTCCTAGCCTAGCTGTATTAACTTAGAGAGTCTTGACAAATTGCCGGAAGAGCTGACTATTTTCATCTTTGCATAAGCCTCCACTGTATTCCACACTATATTATTGTTGTCTACCTTTTTACCATCAAAACTTGTCTACATATGGAAAATGACTAAAATTACACATCCTTTTGTTGGATTACTTTCCATGTTCTGCCACCTTAATAAGATCAGGAACAACCGTAATGTATTAAAAATGAATTTATAACTGCGCAATGCAGTCAAGCCCCTGTTTTTCAAGTTATAGCCAAACAAACTATATGATTATACCACAAATGGAGATTCTTACTCCAAACAAGAGGGAATAAAAACATAAGATGCAATTGTTAGCCAGGTCCTTCATTGCTCCCTTGCTACTGGTAGATATCACAAAAAAGTAAAAACCTATTTCTAAGATGACAATGAATTTAAGGCACTTGAAATAAGTTTGTCTCTATAATATTGCCCACACTTATTTATCCCCAGCAGCTATGTATTGGCTTATAGGTAGATATAACAGTTGAAAATGCTATCGTAGACATATATTCACAATGTGGAAATATAGACAAGGTCCAGGAATTGGAAACAAGGAATGCATAGGAAACATAAGCTATGAAATACAATGACATGTAGCATAAACAAGTAACAGTTTAAACTCCAATAATCTATGAAAAAGCTTTTATGAACATTGACTTTTTATTAGATTACTTTTGCAAAATACACGTGCACTGATGCAAAAAGGGTATCTGGTAATTTTGCTATCAATTCATATCACCTAAGAACTGCTTTCGACAGAGACACACTTCCTCCTCCATCTGTTTTAGTTTAGCAAAATCTGGTCAAGAACTTTATTTTGTTAAATGAAACAATCAGGAATTTGGAAAACAGAAAAAACAATGGATTGTTGAGCTTTCTAATTCATCATGATTTTTCAATTTTTTTACCCCACTTTTACAGCATACTGAATAACAAGCAACTAAAAACAACATTCAGAACTCTACAATGCTCTTGTAGAATGAGAACACAAACAAATTCAAGGGTACCTATGTTGTTTACTTCTGCTCCAAACTCTAAAAGAAGGCTCACACAGTCTTTGTATCTATTTTTTGTTGCAATGTGCTAAACACAGGCTATCAAAAAGATTTTTCATATTGTTCTGAACTCTCAATAAAAAAAGAATCTCCATATTCTACCATCAGAGAAAATGCATTAAATTCAAAGGAGTTTGAAATTGAAGATAACAAACCTAATAGCACTCACTTGGATAAACTGTTTTCTATAGTGTGAATTTTATTGGTTCCTAGCGTCAAGGTAGGAATGCTCATGCATTCGATTGGAATGCTTTTAACTGGCAACATTGGGCAATCACATTTCGGCATTTAACATATTACTTATTTTTTTGTATAGTTTGAATTTGGAGAGCTATTTTTTATATTGGAAAATTAGCATTATCTATTTTCCTATTCATTTGAGTAGCTTTATAAATCATTTTTTGTTTTGAAATTTTGGGAAAATGTGAACACATAGATTGATTAAATAAATTTAAGCAAAGGCATAGTTTTAAAACTGGTGGCTAGAGGTACGTAATCCATGAATGCAGATTAAATGCATTAAAATATCAGGAAAATGCGAGCGCATAAATTGATTAAATAAATTTAAGCAAAGGCATAGTTTATAAAACTAGTGAGTAGACATACGTACTACATGGATACAAATTAAATGTATTGAATGGCATCTGGCTCAAGGTGAAGGCGTTGGAATGGCTTAGTGGCCACGTGTGGCCAGGGTACTTTGGTCATTTAATATAGAGTTAAGCCACTTGCTATGCATCTCTATTACTTTGCGTGTGTTGATTTTTTCTTCTGTAAGCGCGTGTTCTGAGGAAGAGTTTGTAGCGACTGAGCAGGAGATGTTATAGTTGCAGAGTCTAGACCCAGAAACGAGTTACTTGAGGTGATAATTTGTTATTTTCCACAGTTTCTTTCCATTAAAGTGCATAATGAAGCTGTGTTTCATAGTGCTTTAGTTGGACTATCACTATCACTTTGTGCCTAATGTGTTGGTGCATGTATGTATGTATGCATGTCTCTATGTACATATGCATTTATCTATGTGCATATCTATGTAAACATTTGTACAGGCATATATGCATGTATGCATATGTCTCTAGATATATTTATGCATATATGTATTTATGCATATATGTATGTGTGTATAGATGCATCTATGTGTATATGCATGCATGCATATGGATGCATATATGTTTACGTCCATACATGCATTTATGTGTGTCTACATGGATGTATCTGTACATATATATACATATGTATATATATATGTGTGTGTCTATATGTCTTTTCTAGGAAAGAGTTTACAGTGACAGGGAAAAAGTTGTCATGGTTCCAAAAAGGACAGTCGTAGACAAGTTACTTCAAGCAATAAATAGTTATTTTCATCAGTTTTCTTTTATTTTAGAGTCCATAGGCAGATTGGGTTTCATAGTGCTCAACCTATGCTAATCTTCATAGACTAGTTCCTCGGATGAACAATTGTCTTTTCTCCAATGTACAATATGGGAGCTTAACAATAACTTGGTGCTTATGAGTCCTCTAAAGATTACATATCTTCAATTACTGCAGAATTGTTCCATAGTGCAAACTTTAGAGCCACTGTGCTGTTAGCATGTGCCATAATGGGACCTTTCAAACAATATGTGGACAATGTATTGAGAAGGCTTTGCAGGCTGTCAGGCAAATGCAATTTACAGATATAAGCCTAAACTCCACAATTGCTTTCAGCTTTCTCGTTGTCATTAAAGCATAAAGGAAAGAGGATTTTTTCCAAACTTCTAATTTATGTACTTTTACATGATAATTCACCTTATTAATTAATGAATCAAATTATCTTAATTAATTAATCTTCTTTTCCCTTCTATCATTTCATATCTAATTAATTAGGTAACTGCTAAATAGTATTTACATACATAATAATTAAAACAAAGAAATAATTATAACTATCCTTGTGCACATTTGACCCATCAATCAAAGTCAATTAATAAATCTGATTCCACCTGTTCACTAATAGTATTCGCATGCAATTTCCTTGAGAAGTCTTGAAAAAGAGGATTACTCACACACCAATAAGGATTCTCATTTGTAACGTCCCTATCCAAATCATCTTCATTGAATAAGATGTTGTGGCATACATTAATTGGATGTATCTCATCATCTTTCTTATCAGGATGCCAACAACCTTGGTTTGTATTTCTCCTTGAGTGTATCTAAATGCCATGAGTTATGAATTCTAGTTGCATGTGGCTTGATTGCACAAGTAATAGTAAGTGCTACATAATGGTACAAAATAAACTTATGCAAATGGAAATGAAATGACCCCATTTAGTTAGAAAATCAATATTTATCTGGCTTTCACTATTAAGTGATAGCTGGTCTAGCATTAAACAGTAGCTAGAAATTGTTTTTATCAGAACTTAACAGTGCTAGCACAGGTCTGTGTTGTTTTTTGGCTTAGTATTGACAGGTTGCCATGGCCTATTTACACTTCTTCAGATGCTTAAGCAAATATGGCATCTATTCCATTGATTGCTCTTAAAGAGCTTATGCCACCATTGCAATAACAAAATTACACTAATGCATGCATATGCAAAATATGTTCTATATTATAGGGTACACAAATAACAATAAGTATTTTAAAATTATAAAATGCAATTTGCATTATAAGAAACAAAAGTTCTTACTTAGGTTCTTTCTCGTCGAAATGAATCTACATGAGAATTCTGTTTTGTTTTTATGAATAACATAGTATATGTTACTCATTGTACTCATTTGTCTAAATTTTCCTTGTAACAGGGATCGGTGCTTTCAACTATATTTAAACAATCACGCACAAACTGCAACGTGAGGTTAGCATATTAACCTTCTCCTTTTAAAAAAAAAAAAAACAATGCAGAGTTTTCCAAATATGCACTTCTAGGAAGATTTCCCATGGTTGTAGATGAAATAGTATATGTTTTTACAGTTTGCTCACTTCTCAATTTTGTCATTGTACTAGGAAAAATTACTTGTGCCTATAATAACAGCCAGAATTTGTACATTGCTGCAAGTATACTTGATCATTCAATAACAGATTGCACGGTCAGCTCTCTAAATTGTCTTTCTTCTTTTCTTGAAATGCAATTGAAATTTCTTCAATATAATGACTGCATAAAGTTCTTTTTCATGTTTTCATTTTTTCATCTTGTATTCCTCATTTCTTTGAACACAAATGATTTAAAAGGCTGCTTGCACATATAAGAATAGGAAAATGCATTTTCCACAATTGCAATAGTAATTTGTCTTCAGAAAATAGAACAAGTTTTGCTTATGTGTTAACTAGTTATGCTTCCTCTATACAATATCCATAGAATAGAATGAACTGCTAGAATGCAATTTTTAAATCCTTTTTACAGTTTCAAATAGCCTATAAAGTCATAAGTCTTTGTTTTATGTCAACTGGCTTTTACCTATATGCATTTAAGGCAATTTTGTTCATAAGACTACTTATATCTGTGGCAAGTTGCCATGCACTGTGCAAGTGAACGTGTGTTTAATCTTCCTGTATTGCAAAAAAAGACCACAAAGTTAATTTCAAAAGCTGACATGGCACATGAGTACAATGAATGATGTACTACGTTACTCATAGACATGACGCAATATTTTTCCATGGTCTTGTTTACATGCAAAATGACATTAACCACAATTTTTTTTTGCTCACATTGCCAATTTCACTGTGTGCTTTAAACCTCTAAAGTAAGAGAAAACTGAGGAAAGAAACTATTTATTGCCTCAAGTAACTCGTTTCTGGTTCTGGACACTGTAACTATAACAAAGTCTGCTCAATCACTGTAAACTCTCCTAGAACAAAGACTTGTAGAATAGAAAAACAATTTGCGCAAAGTAATAGTCATGCTTAACAAGTGACTTAAGTCTATAACAAATGAACAAAGCAGCCTGGCTATACATGTCCACCAAGCTATTCCAGCAGTTTCTCATCCAGCCACATGTTATTTAATGCATTTACTTTGCATTTATGCACTATGTGCCTACACCTGTGAGTTTTAATCTCTTTTTTTAATTATTTAATCGATCTATGCCTTCGCTTTTGCTCAATGAACCTATGCCTTTGCATTTTCCTCAAATTTTTAAAACTCAAATGATTTTTAAAGCTATTTCCACAAATAAGAAAAGCTATAGATCTTCTTTGATCAATCAATGCCTTTGCATTTCCTTGATTTTTTTAAAACATAAATGATTTATGAAACTATTCTCTACATGCCACTTAATTCATGTTTATGTGAATAGCTTTTAAAATCATTTGCTCTTTGAGAAAATCAGTCACTTAGAAGTACATAGAAACAAAGGAATCCAATTACACAAAACATTTAAAGACCATAGCCTGAGATTGACAATGTGAGAAAAAAATATTCTTATCCACCATTTCTTGCATGTAAACAAAGCTACCTGAAAATATTGTTTTGTGTTTGTGGCATTGAAAGTATACATCATGCATTGTACTCATTTATCCAATTTTTCAATGTAACAGGAATAAGTACATACAATCCTGGTGGGGGATAGTGGATGACAAGGTTAGGTTGAAGAATTAATACTAGTTTTCCCTTGTGCTTCTAAAAAATTGTTTGCTGTATAATATGTCACGTAGGCTTCTGCTACTACTCAAGATCCATTTTCCAACATATATAGAGATTATTATCGTCCAAGTTGCTTGACAACATGATTAATACTATAGAATGCTATTGAGTAAAAGCACATAGGCGACATAGGAAAAAACTATATATTTTGTAATCTAGATGATAGTGTTTGATACTATTCATACATAACATCTGCTATTCTCAAACACATTAGGATACAAAAGAAACAAAGAAAATGATAGACATTGACACCTATGAATTGACAAAGTGCCCCCAAATATCAAACATTGACCACGTGCTTAAGAGCGAGGGGCTTTGCAGATTAAGTACTTTTGCATACAATGTTGGCGATTGTTTGTTTGACTCATTACAACTACTGCTTAACAATCGCTACACATCAATTCAACTACGAAACGGAGCTATATATTACTTCTTGAGTTTCCTTCAAAACAAGGACAAAGAAGCAATAAAATCATACAACTATGAACTAGACCCTGATACTCTATATACATTGCACAAAGTACATGATCCGCAAACATATTTCTGCAGAATGTGATTATCTGCAAAGCCACAGGCAGATTGCACTAAAAGTGGATTGTGGGGTGACTTATTCTGCATTCACTGGATATCCAAATGGTTGAATATACAAATATGCCTTTGGTCAAGAACAACAACAAGAAGGTACTTACAGTTCAATAGTTTTGATTACATAGAATCAGTCTCTATACTATTTCATGACATGAATTCTTTAAGTGGACACTTTGAACCATTGTTAAAAATTGAAACACAAAATGTAACTTCAAAACAGCCCATAGGTTCACATGAAATTAAAAAACTGTGCACAAAGTATCCTCGAATATCAAACATTGACAATGTCCTTAGAGCTGAAGGCCTTTGTAGATTAAGCACATTTGCATACAATGTTGGCGATTGTTTGTTTGACTCGCTTCAAGTACTACTTAACAATCAGTACACCTCAACTCAATTACAAAATGGAGCTATAGATCATTTCCTAACTTGCCTTCAAAATAAGGACAAAGAAGCAATTAAATCATATAACAATGAACTAAATCCTAATACTTTATATACATTGCACAAAGTACATGACCAAGAAACATACTTCTGAAAAATGCGATTGTCTGCAAGACCATGCATAGACCATAGTGAATGTGGATTGTGGGGTGACTTGTTCTGCATTCACTGGATATCCAAATGGTTGAAAATACAAATAAGCCTCTGGTCATTGACAACATCAAGAAAGTACTTAGATTTCAATGATTCTGGATATACAAAATCAGTCTCTATATTGTTCCATGATACAAACCCTCTGGCTGGACATTTTGAGCCGCTTCTAAGAATCAAAGCCCAAAATCTAACTCGCCAATGCTCAACAAGCTTACTCCAACTTAAAAAGTTGATCAGAAGTGGTCCACAATACAAAATTACTTACTTGACCAAGACACATGCTTTGCCAAAAAACAAGGAAAATTTGATACCATTTGTCACAACAAACAATTTTAAACATAAATCAACAATAAGACTTAATCACCTGAAGAACTTGATTAGAAAAGAAAAACAAAAAGAAAGTATACCTACCAGTCCAAAGAAAAAAAAAACATTGTCACCAATAGAAATTTATAAAACAGCAATACAAGATACACCAAAATACCCATGTGCAATTTGCCAAGTGCTCTGTTTGAACAAGGACATCAGGACATTCAAAGAAAAACAAAAAGAACTATACTGTAAGCTACTACAATCAGATTCCTTACCATTCACAGATTTCATATGCCATGTATGCTACTTTGCATTAAAACAGTCCACTATTCCAAAGTATGCTACCCCATAGAAAATAAGAACTAATAGACCATTGTGCTATGTGCAAAATTTAACTCAGCTAGAAGAATGACTTGTCTCACTTAGAATTGCATTTGCATAGATTTGGGAACTAGGGTTCAAAAGGTCTCAAATAGGCCTAACAGGTTCTATTATAAATGTTCTTGTTGACATGAACATTGTACAAAGAGCATTACCACAATCAATTAACAACACACAAACAATTGTTGTTTCGTTGAAAAGGCGCTTACAATACAAAAATGCATTTCAAAAAGGCATGGTGCGCCCAAATGTCATCATGCAAGCTTTGACTCAATTAACAAGGAGACCATTATACAAAATGCACAAAGTCCACATAAACCAAGATTGGCAAGAAGTTCTCCAATGCACTCAAGAAAACGAAGACAATAGTCCACAAAATACAAGTGAAACAGAATCAGATAGTGAAATGGAAAATGAAAACCCATCAGAAACATTGATACATGGATTTACTAAGTCTAGAAGTATCCATAACATGGAAGACAAGATTATTGAAATTGCACCTGCAGAGGACAAGTATCCAATTGGAATATTTAAGGACATGTATGCTGAAGAAATGAATTTCCCAACTTTATTCTTTGGCAAACCATGTGATAATGACATTGTAAAAAACTTTACATATCAGAAAATAGTGCGCTGGGAGCTCTTACAGTCACAAAGACAATTTGCATATCATACAACAAACATTTTTTTCAAAGCTATTAAGGTACTAATACAACAAGTACTGTCTACAATGACAATAAGAATCTGAAAAGGCCAGTTAAAAGGACGAAAGCTATTTGCAAAAGATGTTAAACACAAACCAAATCTAGAAAAAATTCTTAAATCAGATATTGGATATGTTGATTTCAAAAGAATAAGAATCTCTCCAGACTATTCACAACAACTTAAGAAAAATGTATTTGCTATGATTTGACAACTAGAACCACCAACATTCTTCATCACTTTCACTAGTGCTGAGCAAAATTGGGATCCACTAATTCAAACATTACAAGAGCTACACAATCTACACCAATCAGCACAAAACCGTCAAGAATCTAATGACCCAACACACATTGACAAATTTGAACTAATCAAGAAAGATCCTATCACTTGTGCATGTTACTATAAACATAGAATAAATGCAATAAAAGAATTGATACTTACAGATGACTCTTTCTTTGGAAATGTCATTGATTATTTCTTAGCCACTGAGTTCCAAAATTGAGGAAATGAACATGATCATTTCCTCATATGGGTTAAAAATGCACCAATCTACATAGAAAATAACAACACGGACATCATAGCTTTTGTTGATAAGTATATTACTTGCGACAATGAAAATTTGGAACCTCCTTTGGCAATGCTACACAAACATCATCATACAAAGAAATGCAAGAGATCAAGAAAACAACTTTGTAGATACAATTTTCCTTCCCCACCAATGCAAAATTCAACTATACTTTTACCAATACTCCAAAAGACTAAAGTGATAACTGCAAATTCCACTGACATTTTTTCAAAACTCCAAAAAGCAAACTATGATGAAACATTCACTTTTTAGATGTTCTTAAAAGAGTTAAACTTAACTGACAATGAATACATTGAAGCTTTGAGCTCAACATTAAACATGCCTATGCTTTTCTTACAAAGAAAACCATCACAAATATGGAACAATAGTTTTTCAAGGAAAATTCCAGATCTTCGGAAGGCTAATACAAATGCACAATTTGTCCTCAATGCATATGCTGCTGCAATGTATTGTAGCTCATATATTGCAAAAGTAGACAAGTCAATGACATATGCATTCAAAAGAATACGTACAGACCACAAGCAAGACAATATTGATGCAATATGAATGGTGAGTAAACTTGGGAATGCCATGCTTAACTTGCAACAAATGTCATCACAACAAGCTGCACATATTGTTTTGTCACTGCCATTAAACTACAGTTCAAGAAAATGTATATTCATTGATACACGATCTGACAATGATCGCACATTTATACTAAAATCTGTTAAACAATTGAGCAATGAGCCAGACGAATCAGAAAATGTTCTTGTGAAATCTATTATAGACTACTATTTAAAATGTCCTGAAACAATGGTGGACATATGTCTTGCAGAATTTGTTTCAAGATACAACAAATACGGTGCTACAATTGAACCAAAGGCCAAACCAAATGTGGTACGATTTATCAATTTCAACAAACACTTTGATATAGAGAATCATTGTAGAGAGCAATTAGTTCTCTATGTTCCATTTACCATTAATGAGCATACACTCAAACAAAACTTTGACTCTTGGGAACATGCATACATGTACCATGGACAAACCATTCAAACAAATAGTGCAAAGTTCATCCACAACACAAACTCCGCATGGGGTGACATTGACAAAGCTATAAATGATCTTCAGTCTCTTGAAGATGAAAAGCTCATTGACCTACCAATGCAAGCAAAGCTTCCAGAAAGAACTATATGACATACAAACAGACCTTCCAAACATAGGTCGTTCTAACCCAAATACCATGCATTCCAATGGATTTGAAATTGCAAAGCACCCACAGATTATAGATAACAATGAATACTACAAGTTAAGACGAATGTTAAATAAAGAACAACAAGCAATTGTTAAAGATGTTCTCATAAAAAAGATGAAAAATCCACAAAAGCCATTGCACTTGTTTTTGACTGGGGGAGCTGGAACAGGAAAGACTTTTACAGCAAAGGCCATCTACCAAGCTCTCATTCGCATGTATAGCAATTCTGTTGACAATAATCCAGACAAACCCAAGGGCTTATTAACTGCATATACAGGTAAAGCAGCATATAACATAGGGGGATTCACATTACATTCAGCATTTCACATACCTTTTAATACATCAGAATTCCTACCACTAAACACTGAAGTGCTTGACACTATGTCAAAGCACTATGATCAATTGCACATACTTCTTATAGATGAGATATCATTAGTTGGCTCAACATTCCTATTGTATATTGATAGAAGACTACGAGACATAATGCAAATGCCTACAACATACTTTGGAAACCTTGATACAATATTTTGTGGTGACCTTTACTAGGCACAACCTGTCCTTGACTCTGTGGTTTTTGAAAATAGGCCTACTCCAATTGAATTAATGCCTTATAGTTTCTGGAAAGACCACATAAAATGCTATTCATTGGTGACTACCATGAGACAAAAAGATGAAATATTTATTTCAATCCTTAATAGACTACGAGTAGGCATTCAGACAACTCATGACATAGACTATCTCAACAAAATTTTCTTTCGTCCTGTACCATTTGATCCATTGCTTCCGCACCTTTTCTATAGGAGAATTGATGTTCAAGCACATAACAACAAAATGCTATCAATCATTCCAACCCAAATGATAGTGCTAGATGCAATAGATGAACTTGAGGAGGACCTTAATGCAATACGAGTATATAGTCACACAACGACACTTCCATCACAAATATGCTTGAAACCAAACATTCTTGTTGAACTTTATGCAGGCAATTACAATGTTCAAGATGGCCTCGTCAACGGTTCAGATGGAATTTTTAAAGCATATACAACACAAAACAATATTGATATTGTTTGGATTAAATTTAATGACCCATCAATCGGACATCATCAACGCACAAAACTAGCACAATGCTATTCTACTATCATTGACAAAGACTGGGTGCCTATACAACACATTGCTAGGCCAATCCAGAAAATAACAACAAACAAGAAAATTACAATTAGAAAACAATTCCCAATACAAGTAGCATGTGCACGAACCATACATCGATCCCAAGGATTGACAATGGAGGCCTTGGCTTTTGATCCCACAGGCATTAGACAGCATGGGCTAACCTATACAGCTCTATCACGAACAAAATCAGTAGAATCATTATTTTTGTTACAACCTTTAACTACAAAAAACTTCAAAGTTAAAAAAAAAATACAACTAGAAATGTCTCGTCTCTAGACATGTGCACAATGGAAATTTGATAACCAAAGCACATGTTCAGAAAACAAATCACATATGCTCCTATGTACATTGAACACTCATAGCTTGAAAGCACATGCAGAAGACATTGTCAATGACTATGGCATAATGCAATCTGATATCTTGTGTCTCCAAGAAACACATATGCATCCCTTTGAGCTAAATATCTTGTTGTAGTATTTTGATAGCTTCTCTGTACATAACATACATGGCATAGCAACTTTAACCAGGAAACATTTATTCCTATCAAAATCAAAACAACATGAAACATCAAATATTGAAGCCATCACATCAACAGTAATGCTATCTAACAATGAACTCAATGTTTGTAATATTTATGCAAGACTTGCAACTGCCATAGATGAAGTAATCGCAATCTTGCAAATAATTATTGCATCCAAAAATTCAAAAAACATGTTGTACATTTTAGGCGATTTTAATGTGAACATGTTTTCTGAAAGCAGAAGCAAAAAAATACTTCACAGTTATATGCAGCAGAACAATATACAATTTATGTTGGACCAACAACACAGCATGGGAAAGTCAGTCATTGACCACATTTGGTCCAACACGACTACAAATATATGCTCTATCTATAAATCAGAAGCATATTGGACTGATCACAATCCAATTTTCCTAAAATTGCATGTTGCCCAACAAACAAATTCAAATTTATAGAACTTATAGCCTTATATCACTTTTATGCTTTGCAATGCCTTTTTCAATGCTATATCCATTATTTGCAGGAGATCTATGGATGAAACTAAAAGACAGTCAAAGCAAATACAAACCACACAAGAAGAATCAGCACAGCGGTAAAGCACTCATAGTATTATTCCTTCATACTCATTCACCCAAATCACAAATATTCAAATAACATTGTTCCAATTCTTTGCAGGACACCAAAAGATGGATCAAAAAGACAGGAAAAACAAGTGCAAAATGCACAAGAAGAGTCAGCACAATAGTAAAGTGCTTGGTTCTTCATTGTACCACCATTGCCTAGCTTGCTAATATTAAATTAGCATTCAATTGACATTATCCTTGTTCCTTGTAGGACAAGAGTCAAGAAACCTAAGATTGTTTCAATCGAATAGCTAAATGCAAAAAGAGCTGGAGACACCTTCCAAGGTGATGTGCTTGTTGTCTACAAAGCAACATTGGATAAGGCCAACAAAACACGGGAAATGTTGCGTGCTGATTTAACAGATCACAAAGCAGAAATGACAATCACGTTAAATGTTAGTGGAAACCTTGTGTATAAACATGAGCCTAAAATAGTCCTGGGGTCAGCTATCTCAATCTTAGATTTCCAAGTTGCACCTAGGACAAATTACGTAAGAGGTGACTGTGATTGCATTTTGATTTTAACAAACATAAGCACCACTAAAAACATCCCACGCCTCTGCCAAGAGTACAAATTCATTCCAAGTACGACTATCAGCCAGCTGCTAACAACTATAAATGAGTACCCAGCTGGCACAATAGTTGCGCTAGTAGTTGGTGCCAAGAAAATGGGTACCCAATTTGTAGTTGACATCAAAGATGGCCACACTAACATAGATAGAGCACAGGTATTTTGGTCTACAACACTTTTCCTATTCTTTCAGTGTCAACCTTTTCTCATTCCACAGTGGTCTCTATAACAATTTTCGTAACAAAATCTAATTCTCTCATTGAATCATAGGTGCTATTACGGTCAACATATGAGCAACAATACTTTGCAATCGAAGACCAGTTGCATACAAATAAAACACATGCAATGCTTTTCAAGAATGTTGTAAGAAAAACAGATCAAAAGAACACGTTTCACACATGTCGGTCAACATTCATCTGTAACTTGAATGACAAAAGAAGCTTGGAAAAACTCAACAACCTACTACATTCAACTTTTAAGGTAATGACATTCATTTTTTTTTCAACTGTCGCATACAAACCTGTATTTTTTGTCTCCTCTAACAATTTTGAACCATATTCTATAGGTTTCTGGTACTCTAAAAGCAGCAAATGCATTTTCCAATCCATTTCATGCATGTTGTCCAAAATGCAAATGCAAATTCACTGGCTATGGCACACTCCAAGAAAAAATTGCTCACTGCAAATAGTGCAACCAACAAGTCAATTATACATTCTGTTTGCAACTTAAAACTATCATTACAACTTATGACAATCAAACAATTCAGTCTTCAATTGACCAGGTCACCATGCACCATCTATTGCCCACATTGCAAAACCTCAGCTATAAAGACTATATCAAGGACAAGTCAGCAGTGATATTCATCCTACGAGACTTCAGCGCTGAAGGACATTTTAGCCTTGACCAAAACAATGCCATTGTTGAAGCTATTTGCATTGACAAATAGACAGGAAACATCACCAGAAGGTAAAAAAGTCATTCATATGTAAACTTTTTCTCTTGTGAACCAGCACCTCAAATCACCATCCATACAAACTATGTTTCTAATATGTAGCATTTTCTTGGCTTTACAGGAAACTAGGAATACAGGAGTACAGATTTACATTGTTCAGACTTTAACTTTTTCACCTTTCCATGCTCGAAGACATTTCACTGGTTTTGACATGTTAAAGACATCTTTGGTTTTAAAATACTCTATTGCTATTATACATTTAGACACTTTTATAGGTTACTATGTTGAAGTCTTCTCGAATATGGACATCTGAAAATCTAATTTTGTTTTTGCACCTACAAAGACAGTGGTTCTCTATGTACATCCGACATATATGTTCAATAATTATTAGCCCTCTATGCATAATGCCATTCAAACTATATAGTTTAAATGTTTCCTTTTGCATTCTGTCATTTCTAGCTTTTCCAATATTTGCTCTCTGTTTGTTATGTTTTCAAGAGTTTATGGTGACTGAGTAGAAGTTGTTATGGTTGCACACTCCAAACCCATAAACAAGTTACTTGAGGCAATAAATAGTTATTTTCCTCTAGCTTTTTTCATTTTATGCTGTTAATGCAACCAAGTCTCGACACTGATTTTATGCATTCTACTTTATAGTCACTTTTCCATCACACATTCTAATGTATAAAGTACATCCCTGTATAGAGAAATCCATTTGTTGCTTTCGCTGCATATATGCATATTTACATGTATATATGCCTCTATGTCCATATGCACATATGCACATTTTCATGTATGCATGTATTCATCTAAGCTTCTACGTATCCTTGTATGCAATTGCATATACATGCATCCATGCATTTATGGATGTGCCACTCTAGCCTTGTAGCAATTTATTCTGTTCTATGGATATCGCATATAGGAACACTAATTAGCTCTTTCACCGTAGATAACAGTTGTTTTTGTAAATGCCAAATCGAGCTTATATGTATCAAGATACATATATACTCAGACTTAAAACTACTGATTTATGATCTCTATTGTTCCATTTTCGTAGACATGTTACTATTGCAATCAAATGTGTAAAGCATTCATGTCCAAATAAATTAGAAACACGAGTGGCAATATGTTACACAACCTTGTGTTATGCCTTTATAGCAGTTTTTTCATTGCATTTCAAGAAAAGTAGAAACTAAAATTTTATTCATATTATTTCATCTATGGCATTATAGCTTTTGCAATAATTATTAAAAGCATAGAGTTCAGTGTTAAATAGTTCTATTGTTCATGTCATGGCTTCAACATTGTTCATGTCAAATTGCATTATGTGACAAAGTTAACGTGCGAAAACCAAAGTGTCCATTATGAACACTTATTGCATTCCATGGGACCACATTTCTTTGAGGAGTTTTTTCGAACAATTCACTTCCCTTGTATATGCTTCCATATTTTGTATATGTTCCTAGATGAGCACATTAACTATAACAATTCACAAAATTCCTTTATCCTTTATGCTTTCATCATAGTGAAAAAGCTCAAAGAAATTGCAGAGTTTAGGTTTACAGAACACAGGCTTATAGAACACAAAAACAACACACATAAAGTAATAGAGATGCATACAAAGTGGCTTATCTCTATATTAAATGACCAAAGTACCCTGTCCATGCGTGGCCACCAAGCCATTCCAGCGCGTTCACCTCCAACTAGATGCCATTTAATGCATTTAATTTGCATTCATGCATTGCGCTCGCATTTTCCTAATATTTTAATGCATTTAATCTGCATTCATGGATTACGTACCTCTAGCCGCCAACTTTTACACTATGCCTTTGCTTAAATTTATTTAATCAATTTATGCGTTTGCATTTTCTCAAATTTTTAAAATGAAAATGATTTATAAAGCTACTCAATGAATAGAAAAAATAGATAAATGCTAATTTTCCAATATTAAAAATAGCTCTCCAAATTCAAACTATACAAAAAAATAAGTAATATGTTATATGCTGAAATGTGATTGGCCGATGCTGCCGGTTAAAAGCATTCCGGGAAAATGCATAGGCAAATTAAAAAATGGGTTCACAGGAAAGAGCTTTTGATTCTGAATCCATATGCATACTTTGATTAAAACTAGTGGCTGAAGGTACATAATTCATTGATGCAAACTCAATGCATTGAATGGCATCTTGACTAAAGGGGATGTGTTTGGATTGCTAATTAGTCTTTGAATATATATCAAGGTTCAAGGAGAAAACTCTCATTATTGCACACGTTGACATAATTTTGGTTCCAAAGCTCTCTTTATGGGACCGCTTTGCAGTAATAAAAAATATACAAACTTTACAGGGCTCACATGCATGAAGTAAAATGGACAAGAGGGTTTCTACATAATTCCTATCAAACACAGATGAAACCTTCTCATTTCAATGAGAAATTCGAATAGATAATACTAAAAGTAGTTTAAAATATGAATTTATAATCAAACTATAAGAATGCCTTAAAGCACTGTGAAACCCTACTTGCATTTCACAATTGTAAACAAAGAAAAAGGTTCATTCTAGAAACTCACCCTGTACTCTTTTCTTGAAAAATTTGCTACAATTGCAGAGTTTAGGTTTACATTGTTCCAAACTTCTCATTACAGCACAGGTTAACAACACATTGGTTCTAAAGCTCTCTCTATGGCACAGCTCTACAACAATTGAAGATATATAGTCTTTACAGGGCTCACATGCAGTCAACAGAATAGACAAAAGGGTTTTTACATAATCCCTTTTGAACCACATATCATGGATCCACATTTATTCCATGACTTTTGTCAAATAGTTCACTTGCCTTTTGTATGCTTCCATTTTTTGCATATGTGCCTATGAGGACAATAGCTATGACATTTGACAAAATTATTCTATTTACATGCATCCATGCATCCTGCCTAGAGATACACATATACATGCATCCATGTGTACTGCAATACATGCATCTATGTATACATGCACCCATGGATATATGTATCTATGCAACTTCATACGCAATCCATGGATATTTCCATACATGCATATTTAAGCATTTATGTATCCAACTATGCATCTATCTATCTATCCATGCAACTATGTTTCTATGTATTCTTCTACCTATAGATGCATCCATGCATATATGTATCTGTGCTTCTATGTACATATGTATACAGGCATCTATCCATATATGTGTCGATGTATCTATGGATACATCTATTCATAGATACATGTATCTACGCATCTATGGATACCATGATAGATGTCCACATCCATGTATCTATGGATACATGTATCAAGTAGCTCGTTTCTGGGTCTTGACTCTGCAACAACAACATCTCCTGTGACTACACAGATCTGCAGAATAACAAAAATGAAATGCTCAAAGTAATCACAATGCATCTCTAGTCACTTAAATCTATATTACATGATAAATCCACATGCCATTTTATGCATTCACTTTGAAACACAAACAAGAAAACTGATAAATACCACTTTCCAAATAAAAAAAATAACTTTTCAAACATCAACTTCTAGAATTAAATAGCAATATGCACAAAGTGATCATATTACCCTAACTAGATGACTATGAAGCACATGTTACCTATGTAATCTAAAATCTAAAGATACATACCATCCTTATGCACCTATGCACAAGTACATACTGTCTAACATATTAACATGTACATGGTTTTCCACTGCTGCTTTGTTAATTGGCTTTGATTAATAAGTGAAATCTGCAGAAGGATAATTATAATTATTTCTTTCCTTTAGTTCTTTCAGTTCCTAACCCGATGGGGTCATTCTATACTTACTATTAATTGTTTAATACAACTACATGCAAGTAGAAATCACAACTCATGTCATCCTTATACACTTATGCACAAATACATGCTCTCTAACATATTAACATGCACATGCTTTTCCATTGCTACTCTGTTAATTGGCTTTGATTAATAGTTGTAATGTGCACAATGATAATTATCATTATTTCTTTCTTTTAATTGTTATGTATTTAAAGACTAATTAGCAGCTATCTAATTAATTACATATGCACTATTACAAGAGTAAATGAGCACTACAAACTTGATAATAATGACACAATTAACAAGCCACTATCAAGGCGTTCAGTCTAAATACTCATTGATTACAATATGCTAAACATATTTCAATTTTATATGCTTCTGTATATGCATATATAAATGTGTCTTTTTCTTCATTTCATTATGTATCTATGTATCCATAGATGCAATCATGCATATATCGATTTATGCATATATCTCACCATCTCTCCATGCATCTATCTATATATGTATAGATGTATCTATGGCTACATGTATACATTGATTTATGCATATATGCACCTATGAATTGCATGCACACATCCATGTATATATGCATCTATCGATATCTTGCATGGATACATGTATATATGCATGTATGGACTCATGCACCCATGTATTTATCTTTGTCTCTGCCCATCTGCAGATGCATATATGCATATTTCTACACATCCATGTATTTGCACACCTTTCTCTATAACATATCTATCTCTTTCTGCATACATGTGTCTATGCATCCATCCATGCATGTGTGCATAGACTACATACACATATGCATTTGTGCATGCATATACAATACTCTTCCTTAGAACAAAAGCATGTACAACAGAATATAGGGTCCACAAAGCACTTGTGATGCATTGCAACTGGCTTAAGTCTATATTAAATGGCCAAAGTATGCTGGCCACCCATGGCCACCAAGCCATTCTAGTGCCTTCCCCACCAGCCAGATGCCATTTAATGCATTTCCTTCAATTATTTTTACCTCTCTATGTGTTTGCATTTTCCTGATATTTCAATGCATTTAATTTGCACTCATGGATTATGTACCTCTACTCGCTAGTTTTATAAACTATTCCTTTGCTTAAATTTATTTAATCAATCTATGCAATCGCATTTTTCTGATTTTCTATAACAATAATGATTTATAAAGCTATTCTGATATATAGAAATAGATAAATGCTAATTTTCCAATATAACAAAATTTAAAGTTATATGTTGACATACATTCAAGCATATTGTCCATACATGCATATATGCATATATTCCTTCATCCATATTTTCATGTGTATATAAATACATCCTTCCATGTAACATATGCATTTGTATCTATATGAAAATATGCATGCATCCATGTATACATGTATTCATTTCTCCATCTGTCCATGTAGTTCTGTTTTCTATGTATACTTGCGTCTGTTGATGCATCCATGCATATATCTGTGAATAGCTCTACATATTTCTCTCTCCATGCATTTATTGTTCTCTAACCCATTAGCATTTGCATTTTTTTAGTTTCATGATCTTCCATATTTATTGTTTTCATAGTATATGCATAACAACTTCCACTTTGTCTTCTATTTTGACTCTTCTATACTTAAATATCATTATATTTTTATATCTATTCTTCTCTTGTCACATTTCGAGGAAGCTCAAGGATCTCAGCACCTTGTTCAATATGAAGGAGAGTGAGAAATGGGACATGAGTCTTTTTTCTGTGTTTGTATTGACACACTCAGCCCTATGATGATTTTAAAAAGCATAACCAATAACAAACTAGACATTCTTCCACCCTTTGTTCGAAGAAATGATCATTTCATACCCTATCGATTCCATCCATTTCTATTTCCACCCTTGCACGTCCTTTCTTCTCAAATCAAACACATTTCAAAATCCATTTATATGCTTCCCTTGCATCATACCAATGTGTTGCATTCCTTTTTTCATTCAATCTAGCTCACTCATTCAAATTTTTATTTCTTGCATTTAATTTTAAGCATATAACTAAAAAATGATAAATTCATACCATTTACATTCCATTCATTCTCATATCCACTCTCGCATATCCTTGCCTCCCATATCAAATACTTTTCATAACTTATCCATACACCTTCCTTGCATCTCATCATTCTCTCAATTGCCTCTCTTTGTTGCACTCACATAACTCATTCTTCTTTTTTACCCTCACATATCTTTATCTATCTATACCTCAAATATACCTTCATCCATCGTGACAAAATTCACACCATACCAAACAAAGAAAAAGATGAAGAAAATATCAAGGTTATGCAATTAAACACTAAGGGCTTTGAAAATAACAATCATAACATAGAGTTGTATTCAAGAGTTCTTTTCAAAACGTCTTTTCTAAATCTTGTTTATTACAGATCGCTAGAAGCACGTATGACAGTTTCTTAAAGCCTAAAAATGTGTAATCATATTTAACAAATATTTACATGTATCCATTCATTCAAATGCATCATTAGATATCCTTTATACACTTGTTCAAAAAACAATAATGTATACGTTTCAAATGTAGATTGTTTCTAACATTTCTAACTTTATGCACACATGCATTTATAGATTCTTGTTTATGTACCAAATTACATGGACAGATGTATACATCCATGCATGCATAAATGTTTACATGGATCCATATATCTATGCATTCCTTCGATATATGCATTTCTCGTTCAAATTTCAAGGATGCTTTTCACTCTTTTATGCATTGTGTGCACATGGATACATGTATACATGCATGCATGTATACATAGATGGCTCAAGCATTGTTACAAATGTTTAAGATTATTTGCATTTAATAATTCAAACAAAATAATAATACATTTTTTCTTTCTGAATAAGATCATAAAGGACATTTGTTACTGCAAATGTATACATACACCCATGTAAAAATACAAGTATTCATTGGTATATCTATCAAAAATTCCACGTATTTATTCTTTTCATAGTATATGCATAACAACTTTTGCTTTGTTTTCTCTTTTGACTCTTGTATCCTTAAATATCATTATATTTTTATATCTATTCTTCTCTTGTTGCATTTCGAGGAAGCTCAAGGATCTTGGCACTTTTTTTAGTACGAAGGAGAGTGAGAAATGGGACATTAGTCTTTCTTCTATGTTTGTATTGATATACTCGGCCCTATGATGATTTTAAAAAGCATAACCAATAACAAAATAGACATTCTTCCACCCTTTCTTGGAAGAAATGATCACTTCATACCCTATCGAATCCACTCAGTTCCATTTCCACCCTTGCACATTGTTTCTTCTCAAATCAAATAAATTTCAAAATCCATTTATATGCTTGCCTTGCATCACACCAATGTGTTGCATTCCTTTTTTTCTTTCAATGCAACTCACTCATTCAAATTTTTATATCTTGCATTTAATTTTCAGGGTACAACTCAAAAATGATAAATTCATACCATTTACATTCCATTCATTCTCATATCCAGTCTCACATATCCTTGCCTCCCATATCAAATAATTTTCATAAGGCATTCATATACCTTACTTGCACCTCATCATTCTCTCAATTCCTTCTCTTTGTTGCACTTACATAGCTCATTTTTCTTTACTACCCTTACATATCTTTATCTATCTATAGCTCAAATATACCTTCATCCATCACAACAAAATCCACACCATACCGAAGAAAAAAATGAAGAAAATATCAAGGTTACGCAATTAAACACTGAGGGCTTTGAAAATAACTATCATAACATAGAGTTGTATTCAAGACTTCTTTTCAAAACATTTTTTCTAAATCCTATTTATTATAGATAACTAAGAGCACATATCACAGTTTCTTGGAGGCTAAAATGTATGGTTAGATTTAACAAATATTACATGTATCCATGCATTCAAATGCATCGTTAGATATCCTTTATACACTTGTTCAAAAAACAATAATGTATTATTCTCTTGTTTCGATCATAAATGTTTTTTCTATATCTTTCAAATGCAAATTGTTTCTGACATTTCTAACTTTATGAACACAAGCATATATAGATTCTTGTTTACATACCACATTGCATGGCCACATGTACACATTGATGCATGCATAAATGTTTCCATTGATCCATATATTTATGCATTCCTTCGATATATGCATTGCTGATAAATAGTTAATTTTTCCTGTTTTCTTTCATTTAATACTACAAATGCAAGTTGAGCCTCATTGTTAACATGTATACATTCATTCAAATTCATCATTAGATATCCTTTATACACTTGTTCAAAAAACAATATTGTATTATTCTTTTGTTTCAAGCATAAATGTTTACATTGATCCATATATTTATGCATTCCTTCGATATATGCATTGCTAATAAATAGTTAATTTTCCCTGTTTTCTTCCATTTAATACTGCAAATACAAATTGAGTCTCATTGTTAACATAGACTTGTATTCAACAGTTATTTTCAAAACATCTTTTCTAAATCATGTTTATTACAGTCCCTAAAAGCACATATGATAGTTCCCCGAAGGCTAGAATGTATAATCAAATTTCACAAATATTTACATGTATCCATGCATTCAAATGCATCATTAGATATACTTTATACACTTCTTCAAAAAACACTAGTGTATTATTCTTTTGTTTCAATCATAAATGTTTTTTTTTATATGTTTAAAATGCAAATTGTTTCTGACATTTCTAGCTTTATGCACACAGGCATATATAGATTCTTGTTTACATGTATCCATGCATTCAAATGCATCATTAGATATACTTTTTTTATAGATTCTTTTTTTTTAATAGATTCTTGTTTACATGTATCCATGCATTCAAATGCATCATTAGATATACTTTATACACTTCTTCAAAAAACACTAGTGTATTATTCTTTTGTTTCAATCATAAATGTTTTTTTTTATATGTTTAAAATGCAAATTGTTTCTGACATTTCTAGCTTTATGCACGCAGGCATATATAGATTCTTGTTTACATACCAAATTACATGGACACATGTACTCATCCATGCATGCATAAATGTTTGCATGGATCCACATTTTTATGCTTTCCTTCGATATATGCATTCATAATAACTAGTTTATTTCTCCTGTTTTCTTTCATTTAATAATGCAAATGGAAGTTGAGTCTCATCATTATTTTAGACTCGTTCAGATGCCAAGGATGCTTTTCACTCTTCTACGCATTATGTGCATGTTGATACATGTATACATAGATGCCTCAAGCATTGTTACAAATGTTTCTCTCTCAATAATTTGCATGCAAAGTGCTATAAACATGTGAATTATTTTAGTGTAGCTACATTTTATCTTACGTAATAAGGTTCTTTATATCTTTCCAAATTATTTTTTGTTTAAAATATATACACAAAAATATTTATTCGTATTACATAAACAAGATTAAAATTTTATTTATAATAAAATCAATACCTTTGTATTGTTTCATCTAAGAATTTATTGTAATATTTATTTCACTTATTACATTTTATTTTGAATGCAAAGTGCTATAAACATGTGAATTATTTTATTCTACCTACATTCTATTTTAGGTAATAAGGTTCTTTATTATATCTTTGCAAATTACTTTTTGTTTAATATATACACAAATATTTACTCACATTACATAAACAAGATTAAAATCTTATTTATAATAAAATCAATAGCTTTCTAGTGATTCATCTAAGAATTTATTGTAATATAATTACATTGTTCTATACACAAAAATATGTTTTCATATTACATAAACAAGATTAAAGTCTTATTTATAATAAAATCAATAGCTTTATATAGAAGTAACCTTCATACTACATTAAAAAAAAGATTGATTAATCTTAGAAAAGTTTACACTCAAATGAGCTACCCCTATCAATGTTCCACCTAACACTAGTGTTTCTACTAGCACTTGCATATTGTGATATGATAAACTAAAATAACTCAGTTGTATTAATTAACGTAACATGTGTTTTAGAACATTACACTAAACATAATTTTATTTACAAATAGACATAGAAGCAAAAAAAGAGATATGGTAAACTTTGTTTCAACATGCATATAAATATGGGTCATGTAAAGAATGCATTTTTTTTAGTGCCTGTGCGCACATGTTTTTGTAAATTGTTGCAAATGATATTTGATGCTTTAGAAATATTCCTACATCAAAACTTTGTTTGAATTCAAATGACTAATGAATTTATGCAGCAAAAGGTTTATTAAAAAAAAAAATTAAAAATTGTAAATTGTGCATTGGTCATAAGTAATTTATTTCTCCTGTTCTCTTTCATTTAATACTGCAAATGAAAATTGATTCTCATCATGCTTTGAGACTCATTCAGATGCTGAGGATGCTTTTCACTCTTCTATGCATTATGTGCACATGGATACATGTATACATGCATACATGTATACATAGATGGCTCAAGCATTGTTACAAACATTTTAGATTATTTGCATTTAATAATTTAAACAAAATAATAATACATTTTTGCTTCCTAATTAAGATCATAAAGAATGTTTCTTGTCGCAAATGTAAACATACACTAGTAAAAAAACAAGTATTCATTGGTATATCTATAAAAAAGTCCACGTATACATGGTACCCATAAATGCAATTTTGCATGCATCTATCAACACATGTTAACTGTTCACATGTCTCTATGCACCGCATTGCCCATGGACCCTAAACATTCCACACATTGATGCACCATTGCAAATTACTTCAAAGTTTCCTGGCTATATTTAATACATTTATATTCCTATCTCCTATCTAATTACTTTTTCTAACTCGACGCTTACGTCTTGTTTGGAGAGGAATTTGGTGTAAGGTAATTTTAAAAAAAATTAATATATAATAATGTTGTTTAATAAATATAAAATTTTAAATAAGTAATTAAAAAGGTTTAATAATAAATATATAATGAAACAAGATGATTTTTTTTTTAAATATATGTTTAATAATAAATGTATTGTGAAAAATTTTGATATTGATTTTATATAATAAATTATTTTTAAATTATTTAATATTTTAATTTTTTTTAATTATTTTTTTGGTTATATTGAGTGTTTTAAAGATTTCTCTTGATAATATAGTTATATAATATTATTATCTTATTTTTAAAATAATATAAATATATAATATTTTTATCTTATTTTTAAAATAATATAAATATATTAATTAAAATTGTTGATACAATAATATACACTCATTTTCATTTAGCTTTTTTATTTAGCATTTGATATTTTATTTTTACTTATCTAAGATTTTTTTATTTTATGGAGTTAGAGTTATTTCTATTTATAGTTATTTTTTAAATTTGAAATCTCTTATCAAAAGAAAATAAAATAACAACAATTAATATTTGTTAGTACATATAATTCCAATAAAACTAATTAATATGATGAAAAAATGATTCTTATATGAAAATATAAAATATAACATAAAAATATAAACAAATTTCAAAATATTATAATTCTTAAAACATTCAATAGACAAAATATTTCTAAAATAAAAGTCAATACCATTTCCTTTTTCTTTTTTCCATTCATAAAAAAAAATTCAACTTTATTAAATTAAAAATATTAAAAAATAATAATTTCCCATTAGATTATAACCATACTTGTACCTCTCAAACTCTAAATACCATAATAGTAGTATGCAAAGTGACATGCCATCATCATATATAAAATTGAAAGACAACTAAATATTTTAAAAATTAAAACTATTAAGAATTATTTGATTTTTAATTTATTAAGAGTTATTTTATATGTCATCATCATATATAAAAACTAAAACACAATTAAACGTTTAAAAAAATTAAAACTATCTAAGAATTGATAAGTAGGAGGCATTTTCCATAGAATGTCAAATTGTGATATTGCTATCAAGATTCAACCATGTAGTTTTGGGGTCAAACTCTCAAAAACTCACGATTGAATCCTCATACAATATCACTATCTAAGAATTATTTAAGTTTTTTATTTATTTAAGAGTTATTTTATTATTTTTTTCATTCACTTAGAATCATTTAAGTTGTTTTTTACATTAAAATCTTTGAAGTAAATGATTTTTTTTATAAAAAAACTCTTAACTAAATAAACATAAATTAATGTCAATTTTCTAAACATACAATTGATCACCTACCTTATGATTTCCCATGGATAAATTAATTCATCTAATTATCCAAAAAAATTGGTATGATGAATTTATTAGTAATGATAATATTAAATCCACCAAATATTCCAACAATTCATGTGTTCCTTAATATCTTCCCTTTTTAATTGTTTGGTTAATATAATAGGAAAAACTTTTACATTTCTCTTCACATGTCTCCAATTAACACTTGGATCCCATAATCTCATAGAATGATAAGTTTGAATTATTTCACCATTCTTGTGATTTGTCCCATGATGCTAAAAGAACAAATATGATAAAGCATGAAGTAAAAGATATGTAATAACATACATATAGTCAAAACTCTTAGCTCCCTCTACTGAACTAGAGATTTTGGCATCATCATAAACCTTCTTATGACTCAAAATTTTAATACTAAAATTAAATAGAATTCTTCTCAAAGTGCACACTCATTAGCATAATTATTTAGAATATCAATGTATATTTTTCTAACTCAATATTTTGAAGACTATGAATGCTTCTCGGAAAGGAACACATTTTTCAACCATATTTTTAAAAAGTGATATTTTTGCTCAATAAATTCATCAAGTTCAATATTTTTTGAATTTCAACCTTAAGAATTAATAAAGATTTTTTTAAAAAAAATATCTATACCTTTCATCTTCTTGGTGGATTCTTCCAAAATGCACTCCCTCATAATTTCTCATTCAGATAAGGATTTATATAATCCTTGTTGAAAGTGATAACTTTAAATTCTTGAAACTCATAATTCTTTTTCTATACTCCTCCATGATTTGTTTATTATCCCTTTCTTACAATCTTTAAGAAATTATGATAGTTGAGCAGGAGGAAGAAAAAAACTTTCTAGAAATATTTTGTCCATTAAATTTTTTATGAATTATACTATTTTGAAAGTTGTTTATTTTTTTATGTTATTATTATATTTTCATTTAAGAATTATTTTTTCCCAAATCATTTTAATTAGTGTTATTTTATTTTCTTGGAGAGTTTTTTATAAGAGTTATTTCAATTTTTTTTTTAAAATAACTATAATAGAAATAACTCTTAAGTAAATAAAATAAAAAATTCTTGAATAGTTATAAAGTTAAAAAATATATCTTAGATAAATAAAAATAAAATATCAATGCAAAATGAAAAAGAATGTATGGACAATTTTAATTAATATATTTATATTATTTTAAAAATAAGATAATAATATTAAATAAATATATTATCATAAGAAACATATATCTTATCACAAAGAAATCTTTAAAAACACTCAAATATTACAAAAATATAATTAAAAAAAATTAAATATAAAATAATTTAAAAATAATTTATTATTTAAAATTTATTTCAATTTTTTTCACAATACATTTATTATTAAATATATATTTAAAAAAAAAAAAAATTCATCCTCTCTCCTTATATATATTTATTATTAAAACTTTATTTTTTTTAAAAAAACATTTTCATTATCTTTTATTATATATTTATTATTAAATTTTTTTAACTAATTATTTAAAATTTTATATTTACTAAACACCGTTATTATATATTAATTTTTAAAAAAAATTAAAAAATATATTATTTAAATACCCTGATTATTAAACTACCCTTACACCTAATTCGTCTCCGAATAAAAGCAAAGGTTTATTTAAACATGCTGTAACTTTCCTTTCCTAGCGGAGTATTTATGGGAAAAGATTTGAGCATATTTATCCCCGAATGGAATGTGGGACTAAAGAAAAATATAACTAAGTGAAAACAGAGATAGAAAAGTTTATCGAAACGGAATACAAAGTTCATCCAAACGGAATCCCTCAAAAAGCAAATAGGGTACGAATATGTCAGGGAATGGGCCCGGCCACCTAGGCATCAGCGCTTACAGTGTGCCGGTTAAGCCCGGCCAAAATGGCCTCGGTGGCACGAATTCATAGGGAAGCATATATATATGTAAAGGTACAGTATAGATAAAGGCCCTTAGAGCCTTACATGGTGACTTGTGGATTTTTGAGAACCATGAGGAAGTTCCTTGTGACACGGGCTACTCATTTGCCGTTTTCTTTGTTAACTACCAGACTGATTATACAGATCCAGATGACCTGCAGATGGTGTGGGTTGCAAACAGAGAGCGTTTAGTGCGAGACTGTTCGCAACCCTTGGACTCACCTCCTCTGGGAATCTTGTGTTGAAGGACGCAGATGGCAGTCTGGTCTGGTCTACAAATACACCCTCCAAAGATTTTCAGGGACTAATGATCGAAGAAATGGGGAACTTAGTGCTCTCTAACAACTCCAATGGAACCATGATGCAAGTTTGGCCTGAAACCTAAGAATTGCATCCGTTTAAACAGCTCATCTTCCTCCTCGGCCTGCCCATTCCACACATACCCTGCAATAAATGCAGTCCACACAGTAGAGAGCAAAAACACCATTGCATCCACAAGAATCGACGAAACGAGAAGCCTGGAGATAGTATTAAAGGTGCGAGAGGGAATATGAAGAGATCTGTATCATCAACTACTTTATTAATGTCATAGCCGCTGTCAGAGTCGGGGCAGAATGCAAGTTGTGTAGATACAACAAAGATAAAAGAGCGATCATGATCACTTTGATCATCTCCCGAAAGCAATGAGTCGTTGATTGCATATTCTAGATTGGATATATATAGACTCCAGAAAGGGAATGTTATTTCTGAATCCTCCCAGTATTCGCATGCATATACAGATCGGTACTCTCCTTATTTTTATGTCAATATCGAATGGCCTATTATCATTATATGCTTATCTTCTAATGTGTTAAAGGACGTCGTCCCTTCTCATCTGTCTCCTCGAATTTTCCGCTATAATTATCTTTCACTATTCACATAGCACAAGGTGGTTGATATTGTCCACTCAGCTATAATGATTTTAAAATATTATAATAATCATAATTGATTAATATTATTTTATGTTGTGTTTTAAATTAATTTTATATATGTTTAATATTTATAATATAATAATATTATAATTATAATATTGTTTTTGACAATTTTAGTTATAATAGTATCAATTGGTTAATATTTTTAAATACACTTTTATTATCTTAGGGTCACATTGGGGGGCATGACGTCAGTTCTATTTTCTTTCTTATTTGTGAAGTCTCCTTGTTATAGTTAAAGTCATAATAGGTTTTCTTATATAGTTTCATATCACATAAGATTATGGAATTCAAATGGAATAAAACGACTACACCATTGAAATGTTAAATTGGTTTTTACACCTTGAACCAATTTGTTGTATTGAAAAAAATAAAATAAAATAAAATAAAAAAATTCCTTCTTCTCAAAATAAGAATTAGACATTCAATTTCACGATGTTGACAATGCCACATAGTTAGAGGATGAAATAAGACAGTTATAGATCAAGAGGTAGAATTGATTGATCATCAGATATAGGCAACAAGAAATTCAAAGAAAAAATATATTGAAGCAAGAAAAACTTGAATTGAAATAAGCGAAACTTGTTTTGGATACCTAATTGCTAAATCAAAACCAAACTACTCAAAATGCACAATAGATAAATCAAAATAAAAGTATTTCTCAATAATATATAGGAAATTAAAATAATACACAAAACTTTCCAAAAAAGCATGAATAAAATGTGCTACAAAATCAAAAAAATCCAAAGCATAAAAACCATCAATAGAAAAATGTAAGTCAAAACATAAGACTCAACCCTATAAGACATGCTCAAAAGTTCTCCAATAAGGGTGTCATTGGGAACACAAAGGTGTATGTAACTTGAATTTTATGACATTCTAGGATATCCTAATATAACTAAAAATGAGATTAGAGGAAAGATACCAAAATTCCAGGGATAACACTGTCCCTAGTGAGGACCACTTATGATGTTTTTTCAATGTAAAAAATGGATATGAAATACAAGATGAAGATGTTATTATGAAATGTTTCATGCAATCACTAGAATAAAGTGCAAAAGATGGGCACTAGAGGCTTATAGATATTACCACTTTGTGGGATGATTTTATGAAGGCTTTTATATTATAGTATATAGAAAAAATGGATCCCAAATTTATAATCCACAAATTGACTACTCTTAAGAAAGGGGTCAAAGAAATAGTTGATTTCATTATAGGTTTGTGATTAAAATTATGAAATTTTATCTTCATATGAGGTCAAACGAATCCACATGCCTTATTTTAGATTGTGGGGAATTTGATGTCAATTTGGGTTACTTCTTATGAGATAAGAACGCTAAAAAATTAATGGAAACTTATGCCATGACTAGTAATATAGAGAGAGAAATGAGAGCATCTAGTAAATGCATTAAAGCGTTGATATAAAAATTCATAGACTAGGTGCAAAAAATTATAGCAAGCCCTTCAATCCACAAGAAAATTAGACAAGTCGATAAGATATATAAAGTATCTCTAGTATAAAGTTGCAAAAAAGAGAGAAAGGGGCACCTTTTAATTACTGTTCCACACATTTTAATGATAATTTTTGCATCCTTGAAACCAAATTCAATCTTTCATTAGTATTATATGAGTTGTACCATTCTTAAAGCTAAGCACAATCACTATCAAAATTTCGATCATACAAACAATCATTGGCAAATGATCTAAATGGTTGTTGACTTGGTTGGTTCAATTTGTTTTATCTTTTTATTAATTTATCTTCAATCATGTTAGTATGTGCCTTGAGGATGTTCCAAGAAGGATTTAGAGGTGCGATGGTGCATCATGACCTGTTTTCTCTTTGCTTTTTGTTTGTGGTTTTTTGTGGCAATATACCTTGTGCAACTTGGTTCCTTGCATGTGTCTAAATTTTCCATTCAGCATAATTAAAACATCCTATGCAAGCTAAAGCTAAATCAAATTCTCTCTTATATCAAGATCTGTTTATGCACCCAGGAGCCTGTGCTGAAAGCCAAAACAGCCAAACAATGAGAAGCAACCAAAAAAGCTATTTCACCATTCGATGTGAATGAGATGATCAGAAATGTAGAAAGTGCCCTATATAAATAAGCAGGGAAGGATGCAAGAAACATGTGGAGAAACTGGAGAAGATATCACAGGAAACAAGCCTGTAGCAGGTGACCACCCAAAGTGAATGCTCCAAACCAAAAAATAAATGCACACCTACGGTTATAAATGCCAAGTTGGACTTTAAGAAAATGCATGATGAAAAACGTGCATGCTAACAGCCCCCCTTAAGTGCAACTTAGGGAGAAATATGTAGGAGATGCAAAGAGTGAATAAAAAAATGCAATATGAGATGCATCATTATGGGTCCCGGCAATAAAGCCTTGTTAGGTACCCATGTACAACCACAATGCAAATCTCTCACAACCAGAGAAAAGGAGAAAAACCCTATGGGAGAAAACTCCTCTCCAAAAGAGAGAACAAAAAAAAAGTGAAAGGAAGGAGGACTCCTCAAGACCCCCCAAGGACAACTTCCTTCACCCCTAACATCAATCGCAACTGAAGATAACGAGGAGATGCCAAAGGTTTAGTGAAGATGTCTGCAACCTGCTGCGTCGTAGGAAAATACTCCAAAGCAAGAACACCATCTTGAATGAGCTATCAAATGAAGTGCATGTGGATCTCAATATGCTTAGTGCGTTGTTGCTCCACTGGGTTGCGAGAAATATGTATAGCACTCTGGTTATCACACCAAAGAATAGTGGGTTGATCAATAGGAAGGCCAAACTCAGCCATCAACTGTCGAAGCCAAAGAACCTCTTGACTAGCCAAGACAGCTCCTCGATACTCAGCCTCAGTTGATGATAATGCAATAGCAGTTTGCTTCTTGCAAGACCAAGCAACCAGACCAAAACCAAGACAAAAAACAAAGACAGAAGTAGACTTTCTATCATCAACATCACCAGCACAATCTGAGTCAGTGAAGCCCACAATCTTAGTAGCACCTAATGTGTAGTGAATGCCAAACTGTGTAGTGCCCTGAATGTATCGTAAAATATGCTTGGCTGCCTTCCAATGACTCTCATGAGGATCTTGAGAGAAACGAGAGACAAGACCAATGACAAATGAAATATCAGGATGACTATGTGTTAAGTACAAAAGGCTACCAACTAGTTGTCGATACAAAGTAGCATCAAAAGATGGAGTAGTACAACTAGTGGACAACACAACACCTGACTGAAAAGGAGTAGGGGTTGGCTTGCAATCAGCCATTCCAAACCGCTGAAGCAAATCAAGAGCATACTTCTGCTGGAAGATAGAAATACCGGTAGAAGACTGATGTATTTGAAGACGAAGGAAGTAATGCAACAAACCAAGATCTGTCATATCAAAATGCTCCATCAAAGCTTGCTTAGTATCCTTAATCATGGCAGGAGAACTCCCTGTGAGAATCAAGTCATCCACATAAAGAACAAGAATGAGAAGATCCCCCCCATGCCTCTGAATGTAAACTGTAGGATCGGAGTGACATCTAGTGAATCCAGAAACAAGCAAGAAACTATCCATCTTCTCATACCAAGCTCTAGGAGCTTGTTTGAGACCATACAATGAACGTCGGAGCTTGCAAACAAGTGAAGGGTCTTGCACAAAGCCAGGTGGCTGCTCCATATAGATCTCCTCATGAAGATCACCATGCAAGAAAGCACTCTTCACATCCATCTGATGCACTGACCAACCTTGAGATGCAGCAATAGAAAGCACAAGGCGTATGGAATCCATCTTTACGACAAGAGCAAAGGTCTCAGAATAGTCAATACTCTCAACCTGAGAAAAGCCCTTAGCCACTAGACGAGCCTTATACTTATCAATAGAACCATCAGATGCAAACTTGGTACGATACACCCACTTGCATCGAACCAACTTTCTTCCTTTAGGAAGAGGAACCAAATCCCAAGTATGATTCTTCATCAAAGAAGAATACTCCTCTATCATAGCACTACCCCATTCTGGAACACTTGAAGCATCTGAAAACTTCTGAGGATTAGTAAAAACTGCATGACTCAAAAGACTGATACCTAAAGTGCGGGAACGAGTGGAACGTGTAGCTATGGGATCACCTACAAGAGAACCAACATCCTCAAGAAGTGTACGAGCCCATAAAGGTCGACGGGGTGCAGGTGGAGGAGAAGGAGAACATGGAGTAATATCAACAACAAGATCGATACCAACATCAGGAACAACATCATTACAAGCATCATCATCATCATTTGGAAGCACAACATCATTTGAAGAAGAACTAGGAAGAAGAGAGGAGAGGCTTGTGATGGAGAATCCTTCGAAGTGAAAGACTCATCAAATTGAACATCACGACAAAAAATGAACCTCTTGAGTGACAGGATCAAACAACCGATAACCCTTCACATCCTCACAATAGCCAACAAAAATGAACCGTTGACTTTTCTTCTCCATTGCCTTGCACCTACCATCTAGAATGAATGCCCATGCATCACTCCCAAATACTCGAAAGTAGGAAACCTTGGGCTTGACATGAGACCAAGCCTCCTCGGGAGTTATATTCTGCACGGCCTTATGGGGCATACGATTCTGAATGTAGTTGGCACAATTGACAGCCTCTGCCCAAAATACGGGAGCCATGGATCTATACTGTAGCATACAATTGGCCATCTCCCGTAAAGTTCTATTCTTCCCCTCAGCTACACCATTCTATTGAGGAGTGTATGGCACTGTGTGCTGATGAAGAATACCCTAAGTACAACAAAATTCTTGAAACACCTGATTGACATACTCCCCCCCATTATCTGTGTGAATCTTCTAAAGGGAATGTCTTGACTGCTTCTCCACAAATGCAAGGAAGGTCATGAAATGTCGAAGAACCTCATCCTTGTACTTCAAAAAATACACCCAAGTGTGCCTAGAAAAATCATCAATGAATGTGAGCACATACTTGGCCCCTGAAAAAGAAGGAGTGGGGAATGACATGAGGTCACTATGCACCAACTCAAGGGGTGCCGAAGCACATGTGGACATACCCTTAGGAAAAGGATCCCTATGATGCTTGCCAAGCACACAACCTTGACAAACTCCATCTGAACAAGAGATCTGAGGTAGACCAATTACCAAATTTTGTGTGCTCATCTGCTGAAGATATCTGTAATTCAGGTGCCCAAACCATTCATGCCAAAGCTTGCTTGTAGAATCTGCATGAGCAATAAGGGATGATCTTGATGAAGACTCAAATCCATCAAACCTATACAAACGGGCCACACAGTCAACTGTTCCTGTAGCAATGACCTTCTCAGGATCCTACATCTCTCGAATAGTCACATCAGTAGGGGAGAACTCAACAAGCCTTCCATCACCATGATTACAAATTTGATAGACAGAAAGCAGATTCTGGGAAATATCAGGAACAAGAAGAACATCATCAATGCTACCATCCTGCACATGAACTGAGCCTATTCCCAAAACTGGAATTTGAGAAGAGTTCCCAACAGCAATATGTGAAGTAAGACTATCAGAAAGAGAATCGAGAAGATCCTCAGTATGAGTCATGTGATGAGAAGCACCAGAATCAAGAATCCAACTAGAACTGGTAGAGGACAAAGCTGTAGCTGAGAGGGCTTGCCCTTTTCCTGAAGAAGACTTGGGCATGGCAAGATTATGCTTCCTCATAGCTTCCTCTAATGTTGCTAGCCTTGCAAAGTAATGTGCATCATTATGCCCAGATTTTCCACAGAATGAACAGTTCTCCTTCTTCTTCTTAGACTTGGAAGTTGACTCGACGGAGTTAGAAGGAGGAGGTGGTGAAGGATTATGCTTCTGATCAGTCTTCACCTTAGGATTAGAGGGAGACTCACCACCTGAAGACGAATCTATCTTGGGCTTCTTATTCTTACCCTTGCCCTTGGAAGATTGAGCCATTAAAGCATGACTCTTAGGAAGAGTATCCATCTGAATCAACTTGGCCTGCTCCCTAGTCAATCGATCACAAAACTCCTCAAAAGTAGGCATCTTATGATCATCCCCCATAGCATCCATAGTATAATAGAAAGTAGAGGCAAACACTTGAAAGGGACCTCTTAGCTTAGACAGGATCAAAAAAATACACTCCTTATCTTCTTTGGCATGACCACATCCTTTTAATTGAGACAAAATCAACTTGAACTGTGCAAGGAAATCCTGAATGGAAGGAAAAGATTTGGGAGAGAGAGAAGTGAGATCTGCTTCAAGTTGCAATATCCTAAACTGATTGACCTTACCATACAACTCTGCAAGCTTATCCCACACCTCTTTAGGTGTTTTACACTCAACAATATGAAATAACAAATTGTCAGACACATGAAGACCTATGAGTCCTTTAGCCTCATCCATTTTGTTTCTATGAACAAATAGCTCAAATGTTTTTGTGAATTCAGGTTGGTCGACATCCAATAATTGCCATAGACCATGAGATTGCAACAATTGTGACATTTTTTAGCTTCCATGTGTGGTAGTTGTGTGGAGTGAGCAATTCAATCCTAGGGTCTGACATGATATACAAAGGGACACAAAGGACTGAAAAGAAAGATACACGATACACCTCCCCCCCTACCCAAAGAATAGATACAAATTGATTTTACAATTCTCAAAACACCAAATTTTCTAAGAGATACAATAATAACAATTTGCAACTTCAAGCTAGTAAAAAAGGCATAAAATGACATAATTTCTAAAAAAACACCTCGTCCATAGTGAAGATCATTGAAGCAGCTTTCCGAGGGTTGCTCGTTTGCTGAAAACAGACGCCGTTTGCAATAGTTGCTCAAATTTGAAAAAAATGCCTAAAATAGGCACTTTCAAAGCTCTCGGTCACACCATATGATCACCAAGTGCTCCGACAACCTTACAAGTGGTGCCAAACTCCATTAAGGAAGTGCCAAGGAACCAAGGAGAATGGGCCACATCAGCAAAGAGAACAAGCAGTGTCAAACTCCATTAAGGAAGTGCCAAGGAACCAAGGAGAATGGGCCACATCAACAAAGAGAACGTACTACACACAGTTCAAGAAAGTGTTGGGGCTCGTAGGAATAAAGCAAGGACAAAACACGCCTGGTAGCCTGATAATAGAGTGACAGCACAATGGGCTATTTAAAGCCTTAGGCGAACATCAACCTGCCCAGTGTGGGACTAAAGCACTCCTCTATAAACAACGCAGATGGGCCCACAGCAAACCCTAATGCCAAAGAGGCTTTGGAAACTTTAGGAGGGTAAAAGCACAAAGTTGTGTCACACTTTATAAAGGAAACGGCCAACGCTGATCAAATTTTTAAACTTGAATCACTAAAAAGTGGCATATATGTTTTGAATTTTGAAATGATGTAAACTAATAAAACATGTATTTTTTAGTATATTTTATGTTTAATGTTTTAAAAATACAAGTATTTAAAGCTAGTTTGTAAATTAAAACTTCATTTGAGTTGCTGATAAAATGAAGTTGCATATGGGACGTCAAACTTTTATAGTAAAATTTTATTTTTTTTTCTTTCAAATTTTTTGTGTTTATTTATAACTTGAAATTTTTGTGCATGGATATATTTTTTTCCAATTTTTATTAAATATATATTTTTAAATAAATATTAAAATATCTTAAAATAAAAACAAAATGTTTCATTGGATGTCCAGCTTTCATATTAAATATTTATCTAAAGGAAATGGAAACAAAATTATACCATATTAAAATAGATTCTTTTTATCCTAGTGCATCATATTTTTTTTTTTTCAATTTTTTTAATAAAAGTTTTGAAGTATTTTTCCTTGGCATAGTAATCAACCTCATATTTTTGTCTTTGAAAAGGAAACCTACTTTTAGTAAAATAAAAAATAAAATATAAAAATAATTAAACTATTAAAAATAAATATATTTTTGAAAACTACATATGAAAAAGGATCTACAAAGGGCCATTTTATATTTAAAAATGTTGTTCACATTAGCAAAGAGTTATTGAAACTTCAAAGTTTTGAAATAATTTTTTTTTGGTAAATTAGACTCAAAGTGATGCTCCATACATTTTTAGCCAACAATTTTAGTTGAAAAAGTTGTGGAAGCATATAACTTAGCTAGAATGAATCTTACTAGATCATATGTTTGACCAAAATTAATTTTTAGTTAGAAATACTTAAATTCAGTTGTGCTGATAAGTTGGCTGAAAGTGTGACACAACTTTGTGCTTTGACCCAGGAAAAAACTAAAGTTGTTTATCACGGCATAAAGCGAAAAAATGCAGAGTCAAGGAGACAGTGTGCATGCTGCAGGAGATGAGTCCTCTGGCAAGAGGCAGAAGCCCAAATTCGAAACTTCTTCAAAAGAAGAACACCCACAGTGGCGTATTGATCTTCCTTCTTGACTTTCACCGCCTCTCAGAAAGCCACCACATGCAAGAACCACCGCCTATGCTAGAAGATAAAGGCATTCATAAGAAAAATAGCTACCTCCAAGCGGATTTGCACAGCTTCCAAGCAGTAGGCTGCGCACGGGTCAAATGAGACTCCAATGTTGCGCACCAAGTATCCTTGCCACCACGCCAGTTGATGCAAAATTTAGCTGTTATGAGCAGCTAGGTTCGCAATGCAAAGAGCCTGTCAGTGAAGAACGACCAGACAACAACAAGAAGGGAATTCACCACTAGCGAACTCCAAAAATGTTCAGGATATGGAAATGGAAGAGAACCCACTCGATCAACAGGTGAGACGCCTTAGAGGACAAAATGAAAAGTGGCTAAAATACTCGCTTGAACAAATGTCCACGCAGGAAGGAATATGGATCTCAGACCTGGTGAAAACTCAAAGGGTAGAAAGGGCTTCAGTCACAGTAGCTCTGATACCATGTTTATGCACCCAGGACCCTGTGCTAAAAGCCAAAACAGCCAAATAATGAGAAGCAACCAAAAAAGCTATTTCAACATTCGATGTGAATGAGATGATCAGAAATGTACAAAGTTCCTTGTATAAATAAGCAGGGAAGGATGCAAGAAACATGTGGAGAAACTGGAGAAGATATCATGGGAAACATGCCTGCAGCAGGTGACCGCCCAAAGTGAATGCTCCAGACCAAAAAAATAAATGCACACCTACGGTTATAAATGCCAAGTTGGACTTTAAGAAAATGCATGATGAAAAACATGCATGCTAACAAGATCAACATTCTTTGTGGTCACTTCCTCACATGTTTTAGCAAGGTTATGTGGTTTCTAGCCAACGTCATGACACTCCTTATCTGTCACATGTCTACTTTTGCAAGGGATAACATATCACACCTTGGTTTATGTTATACCTTTTTGTTTGTCATCCATTGGAATAATAAATTCTATTATTATAATTATGTAATTAAATAAGAGCTTGATCATCTATTTATCAAGATCTCTTGATGGATATTACCAATTCATCCACTTCATTCTTTTATTCCATCCTTCACTTTCTCATTCCTTTCCGCACTAACATTCCTTCCATCTATCCTTGTAGTAATCTTGATGGCATACTGTGAAACACAAAAATAAATGCATTAATAGTACCACCCTACATC